>JAGSMT010000498.1:0-70499 GCA_029286875.1 Lamproptera curius
AGGGTCGGGTCCAAATAGCTGTATTGTTTTCCATGGATTTTCTATTAAGGCGGCGTGCTCTAATACACTACCAAACTTCAGGTACTTCGATGGACGAAACTAATTCCTCTAAAGTCCATTCAACTGGAACATCTCTAACAATTGAATGGACTTTAGGAGGAATTTCATCCATCAAGTACCTGAAGATGAATATATAACTACGACTATAAGAAGGAATAATGGCATCATACTTACCTGCAACAAGTCCGGAATGATCTAAAAATAGGTTGCGCCTCAGCAGATTTAAATTCCACTGAGACACGATTACGGCCAATACGTTTACACCATCCTTAACAATACCCTTAATTTCATTGTGATGTAAGTGACCGAACTTAATTGGTCTTAATGTAGTACTAGAAGAGGGTTCACAGTCTTTACTCACATGGACCAAAAAGGGGGCAACGTCTAGATCGGAGTATCGCTTTTTGGAGCCTTCATATTGAGGTAAAGTAAAGGTTGACTGGAATGAGCCGACTGCTTGAGCAACTGTGTTTTTTTTTTGAAAGTTGAGAGGAATCAGGAGCAACAGCAATGTGTCTTTTCCCTTAATTAGGTGTAGGATCGGTAATCATAGGGGTTGAATTGGAATGGGAACTATGTTTGTAAACATGACCTCCCCCGGGATCGGGGGGGTCACGTCCAACCATACTTATACTAAAATAATACTTACAAATAGGACAACACAATATCTAAATATCAACACACACAAAATACTAGATAATCAACAGAAAAAACAGAAAAAAGTACAATAAAACGTTGAAATTACGAAAAACACTTGCGTCAAGCACTCAACCATAGAGCAGAGTAATGTAATATGTCGAAACGCTTACATATACTTGCAACGTTCCGATTGTCAAAAATGTGCATAACAATATTCAATTCAGTTTTGTTATTAAAATATAAATATTTATATTTGTGATATTCAATAACAAAACTGAATAAACTGAAATGGCAATATTGCAATGGAGCTTATTTCATAAAGGTTTTTTAAAAAAGTTTTTCTTCATTATTTTCTGTCTTGACAAGTTAAAATTATAATTTATAGCTATCATATAGTAATGAACATATTATATATTAAAAATAATATATAAATATCAGATATTAATAGAAAACAAAACATATTCTGTTTTAGTGCCTACTAGAAAATTTTATATTATTCAATATTACTTTTAGTACCAGTTAAAATTAAAAAAGTATATGTTAGTTAATATCAAATATCACTCCCCAGCCGTCACATAGTTTTCTTTAGAAAGTTAACTAATTTGGGGAACGTGTTGAAAGATATTGTCAAACTTGAGAACGTATATTACCCCAGGGATACAACTTGAAAAGTAGTACGTGGTGAACACGTCGTTGACAGATTTGCCCCATTGCATTAAGCCATTTTGAGTTACAGATAAAATATTATAATGTAATAGAGAAACTAGTATTTATTTAATAAAGTTAATAGAGTGGTAGCTCAATTATAGAACAAATAAAAGAAAAAAATATTTTGTGAAGCTGTGACATTATTATGTATCATGTGACAATTCAAATAACAAAGGAAATGAAATATTCATATGATAGTTTATAATGGAAAATGTATTAATAAATAACCATTATTTTATAGTCAAAGTAAAAGTCAAATATTTTAATTCAATATGGAAGCATTACACTTTCTTATTGATTGTCAAATAAACTACCACCGGTTCGGAAAAAAAGCCTCTGACCTGAGAAGAACCGGCGTAAGAAACTCAGCGGAATTTTTTTACTTTAGTTTTAAGTGATTGTTGATATTGATAATTTAAATCTACCCACGCTCGTCCAGACGAGGGAAGGACTGGTTATATCCAATTCGCACCGACTAAAACCACCACGTTGCTCCGTCGTGGCAATGGAGTCTATTTTTTTATTTAAATGTTTTGTTAACATGGCATTTTGTAACGAATAAGTCTCTTGTTAATTTCAGCATATCCCATATTTTTTTCTTAGGCACTTACTATTCAATGATTTTATAGATACATAATTCTCGGACTCAAAAATAACCACAAGTAGTTAAAGTTTATGCAGTTCTTATTACATATTAAAAAATTAAATCGTAATAAAATTAAATTAAATAATGTATCTTTATTAAAAGTTATCATCGTGATCAATCTCACGACATCTATCTTTCTAGGGTGGCAATTAAAGAATGATTAAGTTCAGTTTGTACCACGTCTGTCTCCTGTCAGCTAGAATTGACGTTCACGTTTTAAATTACTGAGATCGAAAGTTTGTTTTTAATTGGGGATAGTATATATAATAATCAATAAATTTATTTATTTTTCAGATATGATAAATTTTAATATTACTTATTTCATAATAGACGATGTCAAATTACATTTCGTAACAAGTCATAAGCCTGCTATAGTCCATTGCTGGACATATTACATACCTATCTATTATGGGGTTTTGGACCGTATCCACCACGCTGGTCCAATGCAGGTCGGTACGTGGACTGACTTTTTATATGCCCATCCGACGCATGGATCATCTCACTTTTCTGACATTGGGTGATCGGCCCAATTTGTCCAACCAACAGAAAACAACAATGAAAATTTGTTGAGTCCCGCAGATTGAACCACGACCTCCGCTTTCTAAAGCATACGGCCATACTACCATCCATCTTACTATTACATCAGATTCTTTCAGCATTGATGCTTAAAAGTCCAAAACTGTTGGGAATAAAATATAAAGAATAAACGCATAAGTAGATTTAATATGTAATAATAATATCCTAAAATCATTATTTAAATGATAACGAATTTAAAACAAAATCCTGTTTAGAAAATAGGAGATATTATAAAAGTGTCTAATATTGTGCTCAAAAGGTCTCGCAACATTAATCAGCCCATGTGGTTGGCAGATGCAAGAAATTTGGCAAATACTTGTCGAAAGTTCGTTCAGTCAAAGTTGAGCATAAAACTCGTCCCATAAGACGCGTCACTTTTTAGAGTTTGTTAAGTAAAATATTACATCTCTTAAGAAAATTAAAATTCTAAAACGATGTTTAAATGTTCTTATAAGAACTGCGATAATATATAAAGTATTGCAATATAAGATTATATACAGAGCTCATTATCAATATATATTTTTTAAATCTTTAAGATTTCAAATTGCTTAAGGTAACGTAGATAACATGAATGAATCTGTAATCTCAAGATTTTTTAGCGCAATATGTATACTAAGCTGTAAAAATAAACCTTTATCAAATCGCTCAATAGAAAACCATTCTATGAATAATTGCTATGACTTTGTGTGGAACTTTAGATAGCATACGTTGCATTTGTTAACGGAAATGTATGTATTCCCTCATTGTGTACAATAAATTATATAATAGTTACACATTATACATTTCCTAACAAATCTATAAATTTCTTAAATAGCAATCGGATATGAAAAACATTTAAGATATTATTTTACAAGGTTTATACAGTGTTCAATTGTGCTTTTTTTAATAAATAAAAATTATGCTAAAAAAAGGATAAAACATGGTATTTTAGACATGTGAATAAAATTATAACAAATATACACGACCGTCTTCCAAAACCAAACTGTGTAACTATTTTGCGGAAAATAAGTGGTTACAATAACCCCTTTTTTTCATAAAATTTTACCCTACTAACTTTTCCACAATCATCATTCCCTACGTAACTTTAGTAATTGCATTATTATTATGATTTTTACGTAAATAACGCTTCAGGGCTTAATAACCCGTATGTTTAATTTCAGACTCCATGCATAAGTGAAGTAATACGACGCGCGGTAGCCAAGACTCACAGCAATCTTGGCAGTTAAGCGTAATTTACGAAGCCTATATCGTAAGACCGTGGGAGATGCTCTAGTTAACCGGCTTCTGTATTTGTGTTTAGAAGTCAAGTGTAGGCGATAAAGTAATCTTAAAGTTATTTTCGCGGGGTAATTGTAATTAATTAGTCGTTATTTTGAACACTTTGTGCTATTATTTCTTAAAAGGGCCTTTATTATTTAGGTACTTTTCTTAACGCAGGCATTTCAATTTATAGTTAAACATACTGTTACGAGTTCTTGCTTAGAATTCGTTTAACATTATTATATTAGAAAGGGACCTGGAATTAGCTCTGCTTATTTTTTGAAGTCTACTGCGTTTTTTGAAAGCTTAACTAAATTTAAAAAATTTAGATATGCATAAAAAAAACTTTATAAATTACTTTGTAAATTGTGTCTTTAAAGACAAAAATTAGTAAATATACATAACACTCTGTCAAAATTAAGTAGTAATAGCAATATTAATTGTAACTTATATGTAAGTTGTACAAACGGCATCATAAATTTATAGTTATATTAGCAGACTCTGCCACGCGTTGCTGCGGCTAAGATTTACTTATTTTACATTGTAAGAAACAATTTAAAGGCTTAAGATAAACTAGTCATGAGGACCGCCATGATTTATCAGATAAATGTCAATTAATTATTTCATTTATTTACGAGATTATTTTACATATCAAATCCACTAATTTACGGATTTTCCGCGTTACTTAAATATATTTATTCCCGACGTTTCGGATTCTTTCCAGCATCCATGATCACGGGCAGACTAAGTTGGTATATGTCTCTATTTCAATGTTTTGGAATAACCATCACAGTTTTTATTTAAAAATTGACATATCTTTCGTTTTCTTAATTTTGAACATTGGCTTGACAAAAAGTACTTATGTTGTCCTTCGGATTTTTAGTTTTATTTTATTAGATTTGATGAACCAAAAATACTGGCTAATTAACATCGATTTATACCAAGGATTCGGAAAGCAATAAAAATTAAAAAATATACAAATTTTAATACAGAGGATGGTTGGTCTTTGCCACCTTCCTGGGATCCAATAATTTCAAAAATTAAACCCAAAGATATAAAAACTTTAATTAATGGCCTGGTATAAAATAACGGCGTTATGAATTTGCATTATTGTTTTTAACAATAGATAATGATTATAATAAAAATTCAATGACCAAAACTAATTCATTTTAAGCAATTACTTTTTGTTGTCCCAGTTCTCCTTATCAACGAAAAGTTTATACTATTAAACTGCGCCATCTATTGACATACACAGCGCAATCATTAGATATTGCTAACTGTCACAATTGTTTTGTAGCAAACATTTTGCATGAAATAACAATAGAAAAATAAATCGCAATAAAATAATATTGCGACTATAAATTAAGATCTAAGCTTTTCTATCTTTCAAGTTCGATTAAACTGCACATGGTGTGCAACATTAATTTAAAATCGGCGAAATGGTTTAGTAGTCCATCGCGGACAAACATCGTTACACGAGATTCATATATATTTTGAATCACATGTCCTTTGATTTTATATGCTACAAATATAATGATATTAGGTAAAATTTAATAAAAAGGAGCTATTATAAATATTTTTTTTTGTACATTCTATTAAATGCCATTGTATGAAATTTTCAAATTTATAAATATTTATTCGTCTCTAAATATTTTTTAAAATTAAAAATAACCGCCAAGTATAAATAAGGTATTGGTTGGTTTTAATAATTTATCGCTGTTACTTGAATTAATTTTCATGCTTTATTTCATAATGGTTTAGCTTGCAGTAACTATGATTTGTCGCTTTGCAATAACAACTTTATGTATTGACTACGTATAGAAGTTAAGGAGAAAAATATAACGTGATTAATGTAGCTGTGTCACCAAAATTTACGATGGGAATTGCATTATGTTTCCGGTTAAATATGTAAATATAATATTAATATCAACGGCTTAACTTTAGTGATAGGGAGGTTGCACAGAAATAGTTTAATCACATGATCGAACTTTGAAACTAAAGGGTTGAAATACTATCTCAATTCTGTAAGAATCTGGAGGTCGTGGGTTCCAATCCTTGTAGACTCAACAAATTTTGATTGTTGTTTTCTAGTTGGCTAGGGCAATCTGGGCTGATCACCTAATTGTCTGAAAAGTAAGATGATGCATGCGTTGGATGGGCATGTAAAAAGTCGGTCCTGCGCCTTACTCGGTTATCCGTCCCATTGGGCTTGGAGGTATAAAGGCAGAGAGTGCACCTGTGTTTGCGCGTACACTTGTGCACTATAATATCTCCTGCGTAGTTGGATGATCTCTAATATAGATCGGCCGCCGTAGTCGTAATCGACTGGAGAACATTATTATTATTATAATATATAAACATTTGATGTAACATGTTTACTGAAAGTTGCAATCCACCCCAATTTTTCATTTAACAAAATTATTACACTTTACTAAACGCATATTCTAGTATTTTATACATTACGTAAAGTATGTTATAATGTGGAACGTAAATAGTTTAGGATTAGGTTTTTATATAAAATTGCATACTACTAATAACAATTACTTAAATAATTTAAATTGTAAATATATTACTTTAATATTATAAATATAATATTAAAGTACGTCATAACAATTTGCTGAAATATGGATGCATGACTGATAAAATTGCCTTGAATCGCTATCAAAGAAAGCGGTATCCCGTAAATACATACGATTTTTTCAGTAACAGATTTGTCCCGCGGTTTCACTCTCGTGCTTACACATTATTATATCTTTATAAGCGTAAAATATATAATAAAAACTGCCATGTATGTAAAAACTGACTGCAGATTTTTCTACATACTCTATAAACAATATGACATAACGAATTTGAAGTTGCCATTTTAACTAAAAAGATATATAAGTATAGTAAAGTTTCATAAGAATCCATCAAGTGGTTCTTAAGTGAGAAAGCACATACATACATTCATACTAACAAACTACCGCATTTATAATAATATTAGGATTTGACAAAAGTAATTACTATCTGATCGTGCACATTAAAATCTGATTTATTATGTAAGATTTTGTCACTTGTCAATTTTCATCAGTATAAAAGTGAAAATAAATCGGCCTTCTCAATTATACCTGTATTATATATTTCTGTTAATCACTTTATTTATAACATGTTGTTATTATTTAAATACAGTACGTTTACATTTAATAACTATTCAGTTAATTTTAGCGATTTTTAAGCGCGTGTACAAATAGTTTTTTTTCACTTTATAACAATATGTTGATCCAGTTTGTTTTAGACCTGTGTCAAATAATTTCAATCAAATAATTCAAAATGATAATTTCATGCCTGCTAAGTTCATTAGATTATTTAATTTAGTCTTTGGAACAATAGTGATGAACTTTATGTAGTTTTATTCGTTATAATCAACAAAATACTCTAAAGAATTCCAGTCAATTTGAGAAATTAATGTTAATCATAAAATTACAGTTAGGATTTCAGTTTATGTGTATATATTCTGAGAAGAAATATATAATTTGAATCCTACTAACCAAACCTTGAGGGAAATGAAGCGTTGAATTAAACTTGACAATCTTCGCTCGACACGGTAGCCGTAGTTTAATACCAACACATTTTCAATTTCCTTATCACCTATTTGACTAATAAATATTGGGTAAGGGATGAAATATATTGTGTGAAATTTATTATATCAATTATTTTAGTTAATCTTTTTATCAGATTTACAATTTAAAGAGAATATAATTTACGAATGAAAAAATAAAATATTAAATTATTTTAATGCATCAATTATTTAATTATTACTAAATACTTACATTATTTAATAAGTAATATGGAAAAAAAATATAAAATTTTTTTTTCATTTTACTTAATTTTCACTTGTTACGGATGCAGGTAAAACCTTAGACGTTATTAGGTTATTAGGAAATAGCTATCTTGTATTGCAAACTGATTTTTTCTTTTATGTCAGACACGCTTATTAGGTTATGTGAAAAAAACAAATTAAAATTAAAATTTTAAGGGATGAAAGTCTTATCAAATGTGTTAAGAATCATACATTTATTATCATCATCAACCTGTGTTAGTCGACTGTGGGACATTGGCCTCCCCTAATACACGCCTTTTCCAATAGGGGGTTTTTCGACCTTATAATATTACACTATTCCAAAGCGGGTTGGTTGATAGACCGACTTTTTACATGGCATCCAACGCATCATCATCATCATCAGCCTTTGATATTTCAATGCTGGACATAGGCCTCCCTAATCACCCTATCCATAAGGGTTTTGGACTATCTCCCACTACGCTGGTCAGTGCGGGTCCGAATGGACCGACTTTTTGCAAGCCGATCCGAAGCATGGATCATATTTCTTTCAGACAATTGTGTGCGTGATCGGCCCAAATTACTAATCAAGTAGAAAACAACGATAACACAAAATTGTTTCCTCTGGGATTCGATCTACGCCTCCGGTTCGTAAGCAAGATCCACGAGGTGGTTACATTACGTTCCAGGAACGGTGTATGTAAGTTATTAAAAGTAACTAAGGGAAAGTGTTGGTATTTATTTTGAGTTAGAAACCCAAAAGATTTTATCGGTCACGGGTAGACCACGCCGCTGGAAAGTGTTCGAAACGTCAGGGAATTTAAAATGTAAATAAACGTGATAAAATCCGTAAAGTCATTTTATTTAATAATGTATAATATTCGCGTAAACAGTAGTAATAATTATACTACTTCTTGATTTGTTTACAGTACAAATATTCAATATATTTTACAATCGTTACTTTAAAAAAATGTGTGCGTGTACTAGCGTATACTCGTAAAAGTGAAACTTCATTATGACATTATTTCTAAAAATAATTAATACATATATAAATATAACGACACGCCCAAATGTAGGTGCTCTTATAAAGTCGATGCAATCGCCACCTGGATTTCAAAAATGTAAGTTTCAATGCAATAGAATATCTAAATAGATGCTAAATTGTCCTCTAGGTGGCGCTTGTCGTAAAATGCTTTTAAAAATTTGTATAAATATGTTAATAACGCTCCAAAATGTCTAAAATAAAATTAATTTGTTACTGAAATGTTAACTAAGCTATAAATATAAACAATTCATAACCCTATAATCAAAAAACGATAGCGATGAGAACAAAAAATGTTACACTCAATTTTTTCCAACGCCGATAAGAAGTTTCACTCAATTAAAAAAGCTTTAATCTAACAATTAAAACTGAAAATGTCAAAACAAATGATTTACGCATCAAAATCAATTTTAAACTAAACCAAAAGGCAGACCCACAATACTTAAGTTTAATATATTGTACTGATATTGAAGAAATTTATCGAAATATAACGGATTTTTAAGGCCTAAAATAACGCCCTAAATAGTATACACTAATAACTGTGCATTTTCAGTTTAATTTAACGTAAATCGTATCGATTACTAGAATTATTTGTGATGCTTCCTATGTTCTCTATATTATTTGGAATTAAATCTTTAGTAAACATTAGATCCATCTTAGTGAAATATTAAATAACTGATAAGCAGAAAAGTAAATTAACTATTTTATCTCGTCATTGTATTATAAAAATAAAATCACTTATGATTAAAAGAATTTAGAAAAAAATCAGACAAAAAATGTAGTACATTCCTTTTGATCTTAATGATTTGATTTACATTGTTTGGGATCCTCAATTATTAAACAATTTCCATGTAAGATACGTTAATTACTTGAATATTAGTAATTTTTTCGATTACCATTTTACATAAAGTCTATATATCCGAAAATGATTTGCACTTATTGAATATACTTAATAATATATCATTTAACTTGCTATCTCTAATACTGGCCATAATATTCATCGTTGAATCCAATGACTTTAACTTCGCAGGCGAGAAATACACTTTAAGCTGCATTTTTCCCCTTTGTGAAACGCTTTGCACTAGAAATCTTTTATCGACTTCAAAGCCTTAACTGAATAGATTTACATTTTAAAAGTGCAAAAGTATACTCGATCTATTTACTCGTTACATTAAATGTATTATAAATATTTTACCCATTAATAATAAGTAATTTCAACGGTGAAAAATAAAACAAGTATACCAATATGTAATATTGATGCGTATATAACCAAATTATCGGAAGTTAAAAGCATGACAGCAAAAAATTGGCTAAGTTCCATAATCTAGCCTTATAAATCATATTCGTATGGACAATTTTAACGCTATAATAAGATAGACATTACTATTCCTAGTATAATAATTAATAGTCAACTGTTTTATATACCACCGTTAATATACTAGTAATAGTAATGAATGCATAAGTTTATCGCAACAGATATATGTTTGTTACTCTTTTAAGCAAAAAGTAATCTATTGAATTTAATTTTATACTTAACAAAACCTATCTTGTACATCATAATTAATAGAGATGTAAAAAAAATAGTTCAAAAAATTAAAACAAATATCTTGTATTGCTTATTTTTACAAAACACTAACACACGCGGGTAAAATCGCTGGGTTAGAAGTTCCTTCTAATTCTTCAAATAAAATAAAGTTTTCATTTCTTATTACACAGGCTAAATTTAAAACAACTAATTAATTTTTTAACCTGGCTTTATCTGTATAAACTCGAATATATTTTTCGTAGCTGATTCAATAGTAGACTCTGTTTAAAAAAAGGATAAATGACGCTACTTTCGGTAAAGGACATCTCCAAAAGTTACAATTTATATGTATGTGACTTTCCACTACGATTACTCGAAAGAGAAATTTACGCGTTAGATTTATTGGATTTTTTTTGCGAAGGTCCAGCAGTTAGTAGGTTATAATTTATGTGCGTGACCTTGACATTACATTTATGTTCGTTATATATATCATAAATATTTGTTGATTTTATTCATAGCAGAGAGAAAAACGTCAAATGTGTGAGAACTTACGGTTTTTTATATTTCTGAAAAATGTATGTTTCTATTAATTGAAACAACGCTTAGAATGTTCAAATAAAAATTATAAAATATTTACTGAGAAGAATAATACGATGCATCTTTAAATAACACGTACATACATCACAAACCAGTGTTAGGCCTCCTCTATTTCACGCCTTCTCTATTTCCGGTTTGTGGACCGTATCACACTACGCTGGTCCAATGCGGGTTGGTAGGTGGACCGTCTTTTTACTTGTCCATCCGACGCATGGATCGTCTTACTTTTCAGACAGTTGGAGGAACAGCCCAAATTATTCTAACCAACCAGAGCACAACGATAACGCAAAGTTGTTTTCCCGCAAAATTTGAATCCACGACCTTTGGTTTATAAATCAAAAGCCAATACCGCTAGACCAAGGAGTGGGTCATTATACGTAATATATAAAAATAACATACATAAATAAAAACTACAAATATAATTTCAACATATTATAAATTTATTAATCGAAACTAATAACGGTCTTTACATGATTACTTTATTAATTTCAGTTACGTAGATATGTAAGGTATATGCAATTAAAGTGAAAGTTTAGTTTTTAGTGTAGAGTAATTCAGTAAAACAAAAAACGCAGATTTTATATAGTTCAAATACTTTATGTTGATTGATAACTTGAATTATTGTTTGAATTCAAAATCTACTGTTTATCCTGTTTTTATATATTATGTTTTATATTTTATGTTTTTATATTTTTATACTGTTTAAAAATATTTGTTGCTTGAAATTGAATTTGTTAGCTCACCTGTTGTAAGCTATCAATAACGTTGACTGTCAGCTTTTAAATATCCTATCCTAAAAGCTGCACAAAAAGCCTTGATCGATTTAAGCTCACGTTCCGCGTCACATCTATGCTTTTAAAACAACAAAAGGCAATCATTAATGCTTTGATCTTATTTGAGTAAATTTTTCACAATTTACAACTTTCGACGTTATTTTTAATAATTTGATATTTCTATTTTATTAAATAATGATATGACTATATTTTAATTTTTAATAAGAATATGGACAAATCTTTTAAATCAATTTATATCACATTTTTACTTTTATGATTTCGATTAAATTCCTATTCTCGGCGCTTAAAAATTATCGAACGCTCTCAACTCAAGTATTCTTTCGAAAAAGGACTGTCTTGTTGAACTAACATTATATTAAATCGAGTTTTGGCTTCTAAATGTAATGCATGCTGTGAAACAGTGCTTAAAAAAGAAGAATTAAATTGCGCTAATTACCAAAAGAAATATCATTATGTATGACTTAATATAAATAAACAGCAACTTTATGAAGATGACAATTAAATAAAAAGATGATCCTTTATTCTCCACACCTCCCAGCTTGTACGTCCTCGGAGAAGAAATCAGATAATTCAAGTACAGCAATAAATATTTAAATTTATTTATATTTCATTCTACTTATTTCTTCAAAAGGTTTTTGGAAATTACTAACCAAACCCCAATTTAATTCAGACGCTTTATAATAAACAGCAAATATATGATTGAGAAATTAATTCTTTGTTTTTTAAAGTGCTGAATATTGCACTCGCAATATCCACACGTTGAACTGATTAAGTAAGTTTTTATTAAATCGACTTTAATGACATCTGTAATTGAATGCGTATATTTTTTATAGTACTCCTAGTGGATTAACTTTCCATAAAATTAGTAGCTTGTAGTAAAAACGTATAAAAATCATAATCTTGTTGGATAACATTTTATTTCATCATCATCATCAGCCTGTGTTAGTCCACTGCTGAACATAGGCCTCCCTAATACACACCTATCCATTAGGGGTTTTGAACTGTTTCCTATCACGCTGATCCAATACAAGTTGAGTGTGTGGACCGACTTTTTACAGGCCCATCCGACGCATGGATTTTTTCTCACCAACTAGGAAACAATATGTTGAGTACCCGTAGGATTCGAGCCTGCTGAACATGACCTACGGTTTCTAAAGCCCACGCCCTTACCAATAGGCTAGGGAGGCAGTACAATAAAATAATTTAAAACTTTTAAGGATTGATATTATAAAATCAGTAGCTCATATCTGTATTGAATAAAGGTTCTATTCTCTTTTCTTGCGAATGCTGTCTTAACCTGATTCGATGTATCCAGATAATTTTCTTCAAAAACATATCTTAAATATGTTAGCAAAAAATTACGAGCAGTTTGTATCTAACGTCTAATCCCTTAAAACCTAATAATTTTGTATAGCGGATATTTTTAAACTATCAGCTATAATGGTTACCGATTCTATTCACATGAAAGTTGCAATTTACAAAATTTTATTGATGTCAAATCAATGTCTCAAAATATATTAGAAATTTACTGCTGTAAATTTACAGCCGTCAGCGAGGATGTGTGGCAGTGTTTATTATTACAAAAAGTTGAAAATTATTGTAAATAAAGAAGTTGGTATTTTGTTATAACCTAACTTTTTTATCAACATATTATCGAAAAATCATATAAACTTTCTATATAAAATCGTTTCATATACTTTTCATTCTGTGTGAAATTGAATAACATCGGAACCGAACCCAGCACTTCGAAATTTTTGCGACGTCAAGAGTAAAGTAAAAGTTAAGTGAAGGCGACGAGCGTATCGTTTGGTTGAGCATGCTTACAAAAGTACTTGATTGTCATAGAACAAAATTACGCTATTACTATTTCTAAGCAGTAGAGAACAGAAAGAACCGTAATCATTTAAAATTAATTTCTTTTGCTGTACAGACTATCAAATTTTGGTTTGTTTTGTTAGCAGTATTTTTGTGACAAAAATCAAATTCAATCACTATGGATGATTTCCGCCAGAAACTGTATTAATTTTGATTAGTTTGAAATAAAATATACCTTCCAAAAATATTAATTGACTACAGATTTTTTTTGAGTATTTAATATCTTTAATTTTTGTATCAACTTACAATAATAGTAAAACCAGCGGTTAGTTCAGTTAATAAATTAGCCTACATTAATAAGACACACGTTATATGTACTGAATAGAATGTTACGAAGAATATGTATAGGAACGGATTGCTTCACTTAACACCTATTTAAATAACAAATCAAGGCCGATTAACTGTTAACTGAGTCAATACTGAAATTTAATACAAACTTCTGTACTTTGGAACTTTATTCTTTATTTAACTTTTAACAGTTTCTAAAATCGTAATTTTTGTTTTGGTTATTAATAGACATATCGAAAGTTTTTCATTCATCAATACTTTACTTTAAATTAATTAACGGTTAATGAAATAGTTTCGACTTTGTGAAGATAAATACAAAACTAAAAATTTTAGCCAAATCTCCCATCAAGAATGGGAAAAGTTACAAAAATCAGCTAAATTTTATGTTAATACTTTATTTATTAATATATATCGTAATGATTATGACCTTCTAATTAGAATCTTTGTGCTGCCTCCCATTTACACAAAACCGATATGCATGCATTATCTATTGTAGTACAAAACTGTATGCTTTCAACCTTCAAGAAATCAAAACTGCAACAAAATTCAGGTCTCAATCGGTTATAAAACAAATTTTCGACCTGTTTACCTTATTTTGTATGACTAATAAAGAATAAAAATTTTTTCTTTATCCTAAATATTCTCCCAAGTTATCGTAGAGTCGGCTTCTAATTCGTTCAGATTAACCTAAACAATTTTCATGCAGAGCTTACAAAGACAAGCATAAAAGAGTTGACAAGTAAACCAAAAACAAATTGTATTCGGAAAGTATGGCGTTTCTACAGCATATTTTTCTAATTTATTAAAGCTGGTTCACAACATATTAAAAATTTCGTGATTGTATTATGTGGTAATAGTACTTCTATATAAATATAAGTATAGTTCTTTTGTTTTGTTATATAGCTCAGGAGCTTTAGTCTAAAAGAAATACCTAACATGTTTTACAGGATAGTATGTCATGCGTATAATACGCCGTTTCCAAGTACAGTAACCTAAACAAAATAAGGCAAGAGATATTTATCATGCACGCATGGCGTCACAAAGGGTAATTGTATTTTGCTTCGTTTATGCATTTCAGCAAAATGATAGAAAAGATGTGGAATATTATATAATGGTGATATTGTGACCTTAACAGAACTGCTATCACTTGGTTTTAAATAGTATGTTTAAACCGTATCTGTTAAGTAAGGAAATATGTGTCACGTAAAAAAATTGAAAAGCTCACAATATGTGTCATATTATGAATATCTCAATCTTAATTGTAAAAAATCTGGTGGTAGCTTAAATTTACAGTAACGTGTATGCGTATTCGATTGCAATTTATGTCATCACCGTCAAATTATACACTTAAACATCAAATTCCTAATAACATATGCCGACATATAACTAAATTTATTCATTATTAGACATACTACAATTATAACCAAAGTTTTAATGAAGGGCATATTGTTTAATTATTTTCTGGGATGGAGTAAACATCTAAGTCATTGCTAGATGTACGACGCCACTTCTTACTTAATGTACATTCAGTGCGACTCTGATTTGGATAAACATTGTATCACTAGTGTGATTTTATTCTTAATTAGTAAGTGAAAATTTTATATACGTATCTTTACGCGTAATATACACAATGCACGATAGGGTTAAAGAGTTTAATCCAGCGGTTAACCAGTTTGGTTGATATGGGTTTGCTTAAGGGTCACTTAAGGACGACTTAGAGCTTCCTGACTAAGTTATTTATGTACATTCAAATTAGGCTTAGTTAATTTAGACGAATTACTGATAAAAAAAATAAATAAATATAAAAACTTTAAAGCCAATTTTAGAAGAACAAATTAAAATATTATTAAAAAATTACACTACAAATATAAAATAAAGATTAAAAAATAATTTTATTGAACGATTTATCTACTTCTGCATCCTTTTTTCTATCTTTATCAAAAGCTTTCAAGGTAACACCTATACACGATCCAGGAACAAATTATTTCAGAATTTTGAGTTTAATAATGTTAACAGTCTTTTTTGATAGTTTTTAAAATATTTTAGTTAGTTGTAAAAATTGTAAAAATTCAATTATGAAGTACTAAATTCTTGGTTACTCCTTGTAATAATCAATTACTAATCTTAATAGATTTCTAAGCGGTTTTGCTTAGAAATCTATTAAAGTTAGTAATTGATTCGCCTTCACCAACATTACAGCAAAAATTATTAAAATCTTGTTCATTGCCCTAAAGGCAAACCAATCTCTTACCTTTTTTCATTACCTTTCATTCGAAGATTACATTATTTTTATATGTAATTTATTAAAATCAGGATTCGGTTATCTGTATAGCTACTGCCTATAGCTTTGTAATGGTTTATCAGCATATCTTTCTTATAATTGATTAAAATCTATTTTGATAATGAAACAGTAACTTTTATATTTTTTATCATAACATTTTATCTTCTAATTCAAAATGTAATCAATTGTATTGTATTCAATACTAGATACGATTCGACGTCGTGATTGTGATTTGTGATAATAATCATTACACATTATGTAGGTATGCCAAAAAGGTATTTGCTTTTAGTCCCGCACGATAACAGATTGTTTTCGCAAAAAGATACATACACACAGAGATATAAGGTATTATGTCATTGTTAAGTTTCATTAAAATCCATCAATTAGTGTTTTAGTGAAGGAATAACAAACGTTCGTACTCACAAATTTATTTATATTTATATATAATACAAATTTATATTTATATTGTAATTATAATAATCGTTTAGTAGGATAGTAAAATACAAAAACCTCTACAGATCTTAGAAAAAAAAAACGTGTAGCTTAAGAAACCTCATTATAAGTTTTTGGGTGCTTGGGAGTGAACTGTTGAAAATATATCTAATGTTAATATATATTACAAATAAAAATTTAAAATTAGATTACACGGACATATTTCACAATTCTGATAAGAACAGTGAAAGAAAACTATAAGTAAATACATCTGAAACTTCTTGTTGACAGTGGCATTCTACTTATTTTTTGTTTACCTAGTGCAATTTTAATTTAGAATTTGATTATTTCTGTTTTCCTTTACACTTCATTGTTTTTACTTTATAGTATATCTGATGTTTCATTGCTTTCCAAGGTCCATTATAACAAGGCAAATTGAGGTACCTTCGTTGTCTTAGGGTTTACTAGAATTTTTTTATTTGTATATAATTTGATCACAAGCTACAGGTGACATCCAACCATCGTTTAGTGGTTCGAAGCTCGGTACACTTGGCACTGTTAGGAGTAATAACATATATGAACACGAAGGTTTTGTCTGAGATTTTTCATCTCTTTTTCTTATATTTCGTGCTAATACAAAACCTCTAGCCTACTTTTTACTGCTTTTGTTATATCGCCCTTAATACGAATTCCATTAAATTTGAGCTATTCGCCTTAGACACTTTCGATTGGTGCGATTACCATTTTTCCATCAAATTATATGTATAGGACAGTTTATTTTGAGGGTAGTATTTATTAAACCCAGAACCGACGAACGATTCTTATTTGCGGTAATTGTTTAGGCATTTCCTCCTGTATAGGCGCCATAGTTAAGAAAGTAATTTTAATATTTCACTAAACGTTAAATTATTTATAACAAGGTCTATACTCAAAGACGTATGCCTTCCGTAGCCTAGTGGTATAGGCGTGTGCAAAACTGGAAGTCGGGGTTCGAACCTGGGGACCCAAAAATTTCAACAATTTTTTTTTGTTTCCAGTTGGGGGCCATTTGGGCCGATCACTTAATTGTCTGAAAAGTAAGATGATCCAGCGTCGGATGGGATTTAAAAGTTGGTCCACCGACCAACCCGCATTGGACCAGCGTGGATGGTCCAAAAACCCCTTATGGATAGGGGTGTATTAGGGGAGGCCTATGTCCAGCAGTGGACTATCAAAGGCTGATGATGACTCAAAGACGTGGTTGAAAAAAACGCTTAAAATATCATTACGGTTATATATTGAGAACACTTAGAAATCTGAAAGTATTTTTACGCTTAGGGAAACTGAAAAAAACTCATCTTAACATTTTTTTAACAAGTTAAAATAATTTCTAAAATTTCAATTAAGAAAAAAATTGAAAATGCTTAGAAAAGCGAAATTTATTTGTAATATAAGCAATATTTGCTTATTTCCATACTATGACTTGAGATTTTAACTGAAAAGTATTTTGTTAAGATTCTTAAAAGCTTTCGCATTACATTTGTTGGATGAACAGAAGAGTAGAGTTTTAAGGACAAAATTTGTCTAATAGTACGTAAAATGCTTAATAGTGCGTGAAATATATTGAGTTTATATAAACATACAGCCGACGGCAACCTTAACATTGAGTCTTTTGATTTTATAACTGCTACTATGAAAGGTGATAATGTGTAAATTTACATTATAGTAATTTCTGAGGTAATTGGGAAATAAATAAAATAAACTATTGTAATTTAACACCTGAAATGTAAAACGCAGAAAACCTTAACCGCCTCTGAATGTATTCTATATGTACCAAACTTCATTGATATAGGATTATTGTTTGAGACGTAAAGACGCACAGACAAATAGGGAGTTACTTCTGATAAATTAGTATGGATAAATAAGTTGAAAGTCGCTTAGATCAGTGCATTGGAGTCGTGTAGAAATAAAACAAATATTTAGAACATTCTCCATTTTATAAAAATAATAAGTGGACTGTTTAAAATTTTTTATATTAATAAAATATAAAACAATAGTTATTTCTATTGCTTGGCCAGTTTATACATTATTAAAAAAATTACTTTTGGTTTTTATCGCGTTTATTTTAATTTTTAATTCCGACGTTTCGAACCTTTCCAAGCCGGCCGTGGTCACGGGGTAGTCTACCCCGGGGTGTCAATAAAAACCAATAGACTTAAAGCCAGAATGTAATAAAAAATGATACACAAATCTTAGGTAGCTATACTATTATATTAAGTTAAGTTTCTGACTACTGAAAAATAAATTAAATTAACCATTCTAATATAACGACAATATTTATAAAAAGTATCGTAAAATTCCCGCATATAATGAAAGAGAATCTAAATTTTGTTTGAATCATCTTAAAACAAACTTAAACGTTATTTAAGTTTTTTCTTTTCCAGTAAAAAGTGAAAGTGGTTTCTGTTTTAGAAACAGGCAAATGGCGTTACTTAAAACACCGAAACTGCTTACAGTTACAACAGATTTATGGGGTTTTACGCAAGCAATTCCATTTTTGTTCTTTTCATTTTTGGTATAAGTATGTTATCTTTTTCTCAAGGGATTCTTATCAATAAAAATTTTATAAACTTTTTTTATTATTAATTAGTATTAATGCAAAAACTTTTTAATAAAAGGTGACTTTAAAAAAACTTTTATTTTGTTTCCTAACTTTATTTGTCCTGTAAACAAAAAGTACAAAGTAGTTAATTGGTAACAAAAAATTTCCACTTGTGAAAATTTAAAGACACATTTATTAATGATAATTATAGATATGATCTATTGGCCATGAAACTTATCAACGTCAATAATCAATAACATTATAATGGATACGTCGGGTATAATTTCCAAATAATTAAACGCGATAAAAATTCAAAATTGTATTATTTACCCAAAACAATAGGTTAATTGTGCTTTTGGTCCCGCCTTTGAAAAAGAATACTACATTTTTCTTCGAAGCTATTTATTCTCTTAACCCCTTTTCGTATTCATAATTAATTCTTAAGCCGTTTACAAAAACAATGCCAGGGAGCCAGTTTTTAGTATCAAAACAAAGAAGTAAAGAGACCTATTTAAAAATGGGTTCTTAAAGATAACTTCTGGAACCAATTTCAAATAATTAAAGTTGTATCATAATTTGTAATGAGTTTGTAATTTTCCGTTTTATTGAAGTGCAGTGATGAAAACCTTTTGTTAAATAATTATTTTACCAATTTTAATGAACTATATCCTTGGGTCATTGAAATATCACAGCCAAGAACCTTAGATGTGCATAGACAGCTTTAGCATCCTTTTAAGAAAGGGCGCTTAAGGCTGTCCGTGAACCCCAACGGTAATCAAGAAAAGGGATAGGGCCCCTTTTACAGCCATCACGAGGAAAAACTACGGTATCTATTTTTGCCGCAAAGCAGTAGTGTGTAAACAGTACTGTACTCCGGTTTGAAGTGCACCCGGCGTAACGTAATGAACTTTGCAATGAACCGGTATGCTACACGCCTGTCATTCTTTTAGATTGTGGTAATCAAAGGCTTGACTTTTTTCTTAAAACCGTGTTTTGTTAATATCTGATAAGATTTGACCCCGAAAGAAAAACAAAATAAGAATATACAGTTGTTTAATTTTTTATAACGAAAACGATAGTAATATAATGGAAAATATGCGAGTTAAAATCTAATTTCCGGTTATTGAACAACTAGTAACTTGTTTTAGTAATATATGTCTTTACAAAAACTTTGGGCGAGACATATCTTATGGTAACATTTTTATAAAAGTATTATTTTTGAAAAGAATTTTAATTTATAGGTATTTCAATGAACTGTTTATTAACATGGCCCGAAGCTTTCTCTTTAAAATAATGTTTTTAAAGGCATGTTTTAGTTATATCTTAAATACGTTTTAACTGATATCCCAAATTTTAGGATTGATTTTTTTATTTTACCTCATAGGGTGTTAAACCAATTCTGTATGGAAGTTGAACCGAAACTGTTTTCCGGCCGAAACCGGAAACCGAAACCGAAAGTTCGACCGTGGCTTCAGTTTCGGCCGAAACCAAACCAAACCGAAACCCACGTGATCAAGTATAAAAATTCTTAAAATACTAAAATATGGAGCTTTTATTTATTTTTTTTCTTTTTAGTGGAATGGAGACAGTATATTAAAACGTGCGGTAATCGTTTATTTCAGTTCTAATAATTTTTATGTAAAAAATAATTTAAAAAATATATTAATTTATTTTCAAAAAAATTCTTATAAAATATAGTTATTAATAAAAAATTAATAATTGTGACTGTTGCATTAAAGATTGAGTTTGGTATTTTGAAATTTTATTAATTAATACTTTGGTTTGTATTTTGGTTCCAAGGAGGGATCAAAAAGTAAAAATGAGATAGGAAATAATAATGACTATGATAGCTTAAATTATTCATTTTCTAATTCCCGAGTTTCGGCCTTTGGCCGAAACTTTGCCGAAAACCGAAACCGAAAGTTCGGTCGGACACCAATTCTGTACAATTTTAGGGATAAAAGCCAGTTTTACAATATTTTTGCCACCAAAACCAATGTATCGCCTACATATAATTGAATGTTGCAGACCGTCGATATCCACGCATTTTAACGTTATCTAAAATTACTCATTTTGTTCTAAGCTAAAATGAACTGATCCCAACAAATGCCGTTATATTATCCTAAAGCAAAGTCTCCTACGAAAAAGTTTCTTTGAATTTCTTATATCTCGTTTGAATAATTATTTGTGACTATTTTTAAAATTTATATTAGTACATAATTTTTGAGATTGTGAGAAGTACATCGCTGCTGATTAAAGGAGCATGTACATAAATTTTGCTTGATATAAATAGCCAAGTATGTGTTAGAGATGTAACGATCTCTGGCACACTGTCTATCTGGTTTACACTTTGAACAAACTGTTTATGGTTAACTGTCTTTGTTTAACCAGAATAATAAATTTTACTCAATACAAATTTTAGTGTACATACTACAATTAGTTTTATAATATAACGATAGGTGGCAAAATCACACTTCACATCATCAGCATGTGATATTCCACTGCTGAACATAGGACTCCCTTAATATACCCCCAAATAGATAGGTCCATTATGGGGTTTTGGACCATATCCTACCCTGCTGGTCCAATGCTGGTTAGTTGGTGGACCTACTTTTTACATGCCCATCCGACTTATGGATCATCTTACTTTTCAGACAATTGGGTGATCGGTGGCCCAAATTGCATTTACCAAGTAGGAAAAAAAATGAAAGTTTGTGGAGACCTTGCAGGTTTCGAACCCACGACCTCCAGTTTCTAAAGCACACGCCCTTAGCCACTAGCTTACGGGGGTGAACGGGTGGCAAAAAAATGTTATTTAATTACAGAGAAGAAGATGAATTTATATTATTCAAGTGAAAATATATAGTTACACACGTTTTCTCTTTTAACATGAAAACAATATGTACCATTGATAAAAATAACAAACGTTGCGTTAGAATGTATGATCTTAATAGAAATTCAAGAAAAAACAATTATTGATGATTTCAATGAATATCTTCAAGCGATAAATAAAGCCTATTTTGCTCATATGAATGCTACATTCACCATGTACATACGAGCAACAGATTTTTTAAATTAGCAAAGTCCTTTTTCAGTTTAATCGTTACAAACACACGAACGGTTAATATACAATATTAAATAAAGCATCAAATTAAGACCTCCGAATGAAATTAAAGTAGCATTATTATTAGCTTCGATTATGTGACATGACTTCTCGTAATAGGATTGTCGTCATATCCGAGTGAGTCATATTTTCGTGCTCAAAAAGATTAATTTATTCCTCAACTCCTGTACTTAATATTCTAACAGATCGCATTTAAACTTTGTGTCGCCCATATGATTATCGACGTTTTATGTTAATTTTACTTCTCAAATATGAACATAACTTTACAAAGGACTTTATAAATTAATCTTTTTAAGTATATATTCAAGAACCTTTTTTGTCAGAGAAACATATTTTTATAAAAGCGCTAACTTCTCAAAACGGATAGGTGTTTTATTTTTTGGGATAGAAATAATATGATCTAAGTCTAATGTTAAACTAAATTAGCGTCAAAAATTCATGTTGTGGGCATTGAAAATTAAAAAAAGACGTAAAATGTAATTTAAAGTGTATTTGTGTAAAAAGTGTATTTTTAATGATTTTGCGCAATATAAGCGCGTAAGAACCAGTGCTGGGCAATAATTCGTTAATCGGTTAATCGTTAATTAACGAAGTTAACATTTAGATTAACGGCTTAACTTTTAAGTTAACTATTAAAAAAGTTAACGGATACGTTTACTTTCGTTAATATGCAGAAGTCCGTTAACCGTTAATACAATGCCTTCTATTTACTTGGCGCGGCGCGAAAAACAGGTTCATACAAGTATGAAACGAAACGACAAGTGCCGAGCGGCGCGTGGCAGCGCGTGAAATAAAACAAAATAAGTATATTTTGCGTATTACTAAATGGCTTATGTCGCGGCAAGTAAACACTGTGGATGCAGTAAAAAAGTGCATGGAAAATAAGGAAGAAGATGCCTTACCACAAGAAGCATTGAAAAATTCGTAAGGCAGAGATAGTTTAAGTGGCGGTGTTCCTCGGGGAACAGACATTCATAAATCTTTTTTTTAGCCTTTATTCAGAAAAGTATAAACAATTACATATCTAAATTAAATACTGCTGATTTATTTATTTTCTGTTCGCTACTGGCATAGGCCACCTCCATTTCCTTCCATTTTTCTCTATTTTGTGCTTCACTTATCCACGATTTGCCTGCCGTTGCTACAATGTTTGACAGTTATATGTCAGCACTAGAAATATGCAGGTGTTGAACATTTTTCTTTTAATGACCGGGCTGATTTTCTTGTCTTTCATTATTTCCTTATGAGACCAGTACAGCCTCCAAGCTTTTTCTATTCTTATATCAACCTCTTTGTTATTAATGTTATCTCCTGATATGATTTGTCCTAGATACACATAATCATTAACATATTCAATGTTTTTGTTATTAAGAGTGATAATTTCTTGTGTCCTGTTCGTCTAAAGTTTTGTCTTTAAAGTATTCATTTCCAAGCCTACTAATTTGCTTAGTAAGTCCAGATCACTGATCATTGCTTAAAGTTCGTGAGGTGCTTTGGCAAATAGGATGATATTATCAGCAAACCTTAGATTGATGAGCTCATTCTCCATCCAGATAATTTGTCTAAATTCTTCCTCCAGTACTGCTGTAAAAAGCTTAGGTGATAATGGGTCTCCTTGTCTAACTCCCTTCTATTTTTTAAACAACTCACTCACTTTTTCGAGTTTTATTGTTGCTGTACTATTTGTATATATGTTTTTTATTATTATTATTTTGAGTTCAAAGCCTTGGCGATTTAATGCTTCCCATATATTAACATGTTTAGGGTATCAAAAGCTTTGCAGTAATATACAAAGCAGCAGTAGAGAGGTAGATTATACTCCTCGTATATTTGTTTGACTTTATATAAATGGTCCACTAATATATCAGTTTCCACTTCTAAAGCCTGCTTGTTCCCTAGGTTGGTTTTCTTATGTAATATTATTATTTTTGACGTGGACCATTGCGAAGGAGTTATTTCCGCCTCCAGAACCTCGTTGAAGATATTCGCTAGAATAGGTAATAGTGAAGTTTTAGATGAAATTAAGGTTGCATATGTTATGCCGTCGGTTCATGGAGCCCTGTCATTTTTTTGTGTACTAAATGCATTTTCCACTTCTGATTGTAGTATTTGTGGCACTACAATTTGATCGTTTATATTCTGATAATCTTCTTGGTTGCTCTTGGGGCTCGAGAACAGTTGTCTGTTAAATTCCGTTGCTATGCGAAGGATGATCAGGTCTAGATGATGATGTTGATCCTTCTAATTTTTTTTTATTTTAGTATCCATTCTTTTTGTCTATCAGAATTATCTTTGCTTTTCTTATTCTACCTGTTTTGATTATAAGTTCTTCAAATAATGTCTTCTTTTAATCTTAAAGTTATATTTATCTTTTATTATTTTTTCTTTTATGGCTTATTTCTGATATTTCTTTTCTGATTTGTTTTGTTTTATTCTTGACTTTGATTAGGTTAATTCTTTTTTGTAAAAGATGTTTTATTTCGTCCGATAGCTTATTGTTTATGTTTATTGTTTGTAGTTTCTCTTGAATTTCCTTCACTGCTTTTGTACTTTCAGTCTGCATATTGTTGTATTTATCTTGTGTGTTTAGATGTTCTGTTTTTTCTCTATAATTTGTAAGGGTGTATTCTAATCTGGATGCTATTACTTGTTGGCCATTTAAGCTTCCATTTAAGATTTTTCCATTTGGTTTGCAAACATTTTGGTAATTGTCTATTGGAGGGACATGAAATCAAAAGACTCGTTTAACGATGCTGCACTTCTCGGCGAACAGATATTCAAAAATCTGTTCAATAAATATAATACTTGTATAATATAATAACGTCCCTCAAGCGTTGCAGTTGAACGTCTGTTTTCTTCGGGTACCGACATATTAACACCAAAACGAGCCTTTGCTTTCAGACGAGAACTTCAACATGTAAATGGTCATTAAGGGAATATGCACCTTATGCCTGACGATTAAATTACGCATACGAATTGTACAAGTACTTTGTTTTATTCCTAGCCAGTTAACTTCCGGAACCCTAACCAACAAGTTTTAACGCAACAATAAAAAATGCAATTTTTCACATATTAACGGATTAACGATTAGCGTTAACTTGCGTTAATTCTTCCAAAATGTAACGCTTTAACGTTTAGCGAAGCCAAATTTTTTTGTAACGGATTAACGATTAACGAAGCTAATTATTTGATTAACGGTGCCTAGCACGGTGACAGCATGCTCTCTGCACGAAGCCCCGCAATTTATGTCACTGCATTTAAAATCTCCAATATATTTAACAATATTCAGTTAAATTAAAATGGTTATTGTAGGTTATTCTTAAAACCTAGAAATATGCTCTTGCCGACATTATTGTAGAACAATTTAGGAAGGTTAATTATGAAAGACATAGTTTACGTCTATCTCTTGGTTTAGCCAGGTTTGCAATTTAATTGCATAAGCTTTGAATTTTAGCTCGAATTTCTTTACTCTTTTAAATATCTAAAACTACGTACGTAACTAGCTACAAAAATGGACCAGAGTGACCATTTAAAAACATAATCAAAATCGTACCCATCATGAAAAAACATATGCTTGAATTGAGTACTCCTTCTTAGTTGGTCTAAAATGAGAAACTCTAAAAGATCTGCTGGTTCTTATTTTATCGTTAAAAACGTATGGTCTTTTCTTCAAGATGTAAAAAACTATCATTTTAAAGTGTTATTAAAGCAATAATTATGCAAAGCCAGTGAAATGATAACTTTTGAAATTAATACACAAACCTGAACGTCGTAACTACTTTATTAGCATAACAATTTAAGCAGAGCGTTAAACACAAACTTTTGTCTGCAAAAAGATTCGTTTGAGGAATGGCCCAACAAATATAAAGTTTTAACTTTGTATTAGCTAAGTTTGAAGAGAGGCAAATATAATGTTTCATGCCGTAATGTAAATTTAAAAATCACATTACAAAAATACTGAGTATAAAAATTACATTTTATAAAATTAACACTGTCTCGTAGCTATTTGAAAAGGGGCATTTCACAACATTCATAACGCTCTTTCAGACAATGCTGCACAAATGCTTGTAACTTTTAATAGTCAACCCTACGGCTTAACTTTGAATTAAATGATTTTCTTAGTAACTTAAACTATATTATAATTTATTTTGAAGTACTAATAATGATTGATTGTTTCACCTTCTGATACTGTGATATAAACCTAATAATGAAAAATATTTTCTAGTTTTTATTTCGGATTGCTATAAAGGTCTTTTTAGTTTTTAAAATTTATTTATTTTATCTCGCTTTTCTTCTTAAATGAAATGTCGAAACATTTTCTAGCAAATTAAGTTTGACATTACATTTTTTAACATATAGATGAATAACAAGGTGAATATGATAAAAGCTGTTGAATTTGTGTATCTATAAATATTGAGGCTGGATATTTTAATGTTAGGTCATTTGAACATCTTTTTAGACTGGTAATTGTACTTATTTATGAAAACGTGCTTTACCTGATAAGTTTAATGAAATATAAATTTTTTACAAATTATACAGTAAAATTTGTACTGAGTAAAGTTAACCCAAAAATAAGATACCAAACAAAAGGTACTTTTTCAAAGTTAAACCAGCTAGACTTTGAGAGAGAGAATTTTATGTGAGATGAAAGATATGTATAAAAATACAACAAGCAGCGATGTACTTCTAAGATCTCTTGTTTCGCAACACAAATCTTAACTAGCTAATATTTTAAACATTTTAAAAAACCATCACGACAAGACAAAATTTATGTACTTTTATTAAAAATTCTCCAGCATATTTAACATTTCTATCTGTATACTTTTTCCCTTCCATTCTTTCAATGATACTGAGAAGATAAAACAGAATGTCACTGCTCAAAGTTAATAAACTATAATTTAAGTCTTTAGTTTTGATAGCTTTTCCTTTTGTCTCGTGATATTATGTTGCGGAATGTAATCTATTGTTTTAACAGAAAGTCACAATCCTAAGTTTTTATTATATTGTATGATAGAGTTATTATAAAAGGATTTTATTCTAATCTCCTGAAACTTATTGACACAATAGATATTGTTTTATATTTTGAAATTTACTTTATCGTGAAATGAGTTGCTATGGTGCTAATTTATAGGTTGATTTATTATGTGGAACATCGATGGCTAAAGCTCGCTTTGATCATGAATGACAGCGTCTAAAAGATTGATTAGGCGTAATAAACGACCAGGCTTGTGTTAGAAAAATGGAATAAAGAGAGACATTCAATATATAAGAAACAGATTTATAAACATCTTGTAAATTGAATTCGAGATGAAGACTAATGATATTATTAGGCGTTACAGGTTGTTTTTTTTTTTCGTAAAATAATTTAATCAGGAAAAATTTTGTCTTATATATATATATCATAAAATTTAAATTGTACACACAGGCGATTTTATTACATAGCATTAAACATTCTATTGAAAATAATTTTAAACGTTACAGAACCCATAATTTTGCATATTAGTTTAATAGTATTAAATTAAATTAAGTTCAATCCAATTCTATTATTTAATTGTACAATTCAAAAAGAAACCAACACTTTCGGATATAGTATCTTAGTTATAACACACCTGTATATTAAATTAATTTTAAATCAACCTATATCAATCAATCCACTGAGCACTGTAATTATGTACTTGGGCTCGACTGGTTTGACGTCAACATCACCGTTCTGCACATAACTAGACAACTTTGGTCCAGAGCCAAGTTTATTAGAAAGCTTTTCGTTTTTATCAACGGACTTTGTATCGCTCAGGAAGATCCTGATAATGTTTTTTGCATCAATGTATCACATCAACATCACATCATCAGCCTTTGTTGTCCACTGCTGGAATAGGCCTCAATACAATCCTATCCCATTGGGGTTTGAACTGTATCCCGCCACCGCTGGTCCAATGCGGGTTGGTGGTGACCGACTTTTTCATGCCATCGACATGGATCATCTTACTTTTTTCAGACAATTGGGTGATCGCCAAACTGCCCTAACCAACTAGGAAACAACAATGAAATTGTGCGTCCGCAGGATTCAAACCCACGACCTCCGGTTTCTAAAGCACGCCCATACCACTAGGCTACGGAATGATCATAACAACAAAATATTATGATCATCAGCCTGTGATATCCACTGCTGGACAAGGCCTCCCTAATCCCTATCCATTAGAGGGTTTTGGACCGTATCCCAAACAAATAATATAATCTGTTTTATATAACCGCCTGTAGCCTAATGGTGGTTCGAATTCTGCGGGGAGCAATAAATTTTCATAGTTGTTTTTAGTTGGTTAGGCAAGGGCCCATCACACAATGTTTGAAAAGAAGATGATCCATGCGTCGGATGGGGCCAGCTGAACGGTCCAATGGTTAGGTTATTAGGGAGGCCTATGTCCAGCCGTGACTATCAGAGGATGATGTGGTTTTATAAAAATAAAGTACAACTATTTTTTAATGTTTAAATACATTGGTTAAAGAGTTTGATTACCTGGCAAACTTAAGATTTATCTAAATTATATCACTTTTATGTACGCCTAGTGTTCATTTCGTCGTATGGACTAGTGCTGAGTTTTACAGGTTTCATTTAGGTGCTTTATTCTTAATTCATCTCAATTGTTTCCTCAATTTGCTTTATATTGATTAAATTTCATACTTGTAACGCTTATATGGAATAATTGATAAACCGTAATAATTTAATGGTGACATTTTACAATGACAGATTTAGTAACTGTTTAATGAATAGCTCAGAAATAGAAATTTTGGATTAAGTAGGTGTTTACAAATTTCACGTTTAAATTCTATTAGATTTTGAATGTGTATGTTGATTTGGACTTAACTATTTTTAAAAAGTTAAATAAATATTTTTTTTGTGTTGTTTCAAACTCGCTTATCTTAATTATTTTCACAAGTTTAATCAAAGGAGAGACTTATCTAAATCCTTCTTAAGTGAGCTAATTCGAAAGTGGTATTATCCTCAACTAACCTTCTAACATCAGTCATTTGTTAGTAAATGAGATAACACGCAGCTTTAAAGTTCATAAGTCCTTTAACTTGATAATTTGCCCTGTTATTTTACTCTAATACTTACTAAACCTTTTTTTAGAATTTGGTGTCCTAACTTTTAAAAAAAATTATATGGACACGATACACGCTAAGGTCCTAGTTTCTTGCTCAGATAAAATTCGTAATGATTTCATTCGGCAAAGAACTAAAGTCGTTGGTATAGCGCAAAGAGCTAGCTCGTAGAAGTTGCTGTGGACCGGTCATGTAGTTCGAAGAACGGATGGCCGATGGGCTAATGAGATTTTAGAGTGAAGGCCACGTTTAGGTCCCAAACGTCGACTAACACTCCGTTTTCCTAAACTTTAGGAAAACGGAGTGTTTAACCGCTGACCGGGTGGGATGCCATGGGGGATGTAAGTAGCTGGGGATCGCCCGACAAAGCGTTCATTGAGGAAGGCCTATGTCCGAGTGGACTGTTAGATGCTGATGGTAATGATTATTTATGCCTAATGTAAAAATAGAATATTAAAACTCGGATACGCATGTGAAAACATACGGAGTCGCAGGCCAAATAAAAGAATTTGATTAATTTATTCATACTGAAAGATATGAAATTTCTGAATATATGCATTCAATAATACGAAATAGTATGGTACGAAAAAGCCTACTTCCTTTTTCACCCAAATCATTCCAAAATATTTGTGTCCTTGTCAAAATATTAAAAAAGTCAACGGTGTAATCAGTTCACTTGATTTATTCATGTGTCAAAAGTAATGAATAATTAAAGTATCATAATCAAGTTTTCTTTCTTGAAAGAAAAGATATTTTCACGACTTGAAGAAAGAACTCGACTTAAAGAAAGAACGCTCTGGAAACTTTCTTTCTCTAAAATGTATCAAACAAAACATTATTCGCTTCGGAACAACTGGCGTAAAGAAAGTATTTTTGTTTGTGCAGGACTTAATGAAAATCTATTCTTTATTAAATTAATGTTTAAATTAATACTATTTTTATGACTATAGCCAAATTAAATAAACATTAATTATTAATTAAAAATTCAACCTGTAGAGGTGTTTTCGTTGATTCAAAACTTACCTTTATAGTATCAGTATTGTTTAAGAATTAAAATCGATTTTAGTATCACTAAATAGTATAAAACAAAAATCGCTTTTACTTTAACATATGTACATCTGATTAAATCTTTAAAACTACCAAACGGATTTTTAATGGTTTTTTAAATAGATAGAGGATTGATTTGATGGGTTGTTAGTATGATGGGATACGGCCCAAAACCCCTAATGATAACCTCTAAAAAACAGTGATTGAAAGGAAGGTTTATATGTTTTATTTATGAATAATGTTGTACAGAAACGCTAATAAATTTATATAATTTTCCATACAGATAAAGGTATTGTATCCGTGCGGAGCCGGAACGGGTCGCTAGTTATTTATAAAACTCTTATGACTTCTTAGTAATTATAATGAACTATGAAATGTTACCAGAAAAATAAGTAGGAAGAGTATGGTATATATGTTTTCAAATGTAACACTTTTTAAATAGCACTATGCCATTCAAATTTAATCTTTGAAGTTGTAATAACATAGTAACAGAATGTAAGGTATAAATTTCGTGAACGAAACATAAAACAAAAGACTGTTAATAAAAATATTGTGTATGACTAAAGAATGTATGAATATGAATAAAGAAAACAGGCAATGTACTTACCCAGCATATGGGAAAGGGTCAGATATATCAATTCAGTGTTGAATTGATGACCATATCCCTGGTCATCTCAGATAATTTTGGGAGATCTCCAGGATATCGAAAATAACAGATCACTTTAGACCCCGGTATATTCTAAATGTTAAACTTCTATACCCAAAGTTTATAATATAAAATACAATATGTATTGCATATGTTTTTGTGAATATGCCACTTTCATAACAAGTCAACAAAAAAAATTAAATGCCATTTTACTTACAGGTAAACTTTTCTGTGACCCACTTTACAAAGTAAATCTTTGTGCAATTATATTAACTTCGTATATTAAAAAAATTCAGACAAATTTCGCTCATGTTATTATGTAAATTTCCAAAGGAAATTCAATAATGGGCTTCAGTTGGTTTGCAGATCTGTTACATTTTGTGATGAAAAACAAATATAAGAATAACCCGTTGACGACCAAAAAGAAGGAGGTATTCAATTCGGACCGTATGTTTTATATACCCAGTCCAGCAGTGGCCTAATACAGACAAGCAACAAACCTCCGCAACCTAAAGGGTAAAATGTTAATTCTTAGGGTGAATTAGTAAATATGAAGGTTCTGATATCCTATAATGACTGCGTATTATGGTATTGACAGACTTAACCGGGACCGACTTTTTACATGCCCACCGGATGCATGGATCATTTCACTTTTCCGACAGACCGAATTGTCCTAGCCCACCAGAAAAACAAAACACAAAGTTGTTTAACCGCGAATTGAACTGTGATCTCGGTTAATAAGCAACAATATTACTAGGTCAGGAGGCGGTATAAATCAAGTAATCCATAAAAATACATTGTAAAAGAACACCGATGTCTATAAAAGACTTTTATTTATTTTTTGTCTGTCTGTGTTTAATAGGCACAGTGTCAAACCTCTTTATCAAAAGACGAATAAAGTGTGAGTTGAAGTATGTTAATGATAGCAATAAACCACAGCATCACAATGAGAAGAGTCATTTTTTTCTGAGCTGACAGTAATAACGGCTTATTTATATAACGATCTTGAGTGATACTTTGTTATTTTTGGGCTTTGCATAAACTTGATATCCTTGAAATGAGATGAATATAATATTAAACTACGTATTTCGACACGTTTATCTGGTTATCGTGCCAATGTGAAAAGTAAGAACACTTATGTAAAATGTTAAAAGTTAAATTAAAAAATCAAAGTCAACATACATGACAATTATTTAAAACTAACCTTTTTCTTTAAATCTTTTTACCGTTTTATGTTTTGAAAACTTTAATTATATTATATAGGTATAGGTACTCACTCTGACAAGATTTAAATTGAGGCATATTAATGTATAAAATCTCCCAATTTCAGAAGAAGTAGGAGCAGACTGTTCATGAGGTTCTCTGACTCGTTCTTAAATAAAATTTAAGTTAAATTTAAGTTTAGGGCATGCTGTCACTCTACTTTTAATATTTGTTTTGGTAAGAATCTACCATCGATGCCATTTTTGTCCTCAAAACATTGATGAGGGTGTACGAAGTTATCTGCGTTTATCATTTTAGACGAGTTAGATCTGAGATCTGATCACATATTAATATTATTGAGACATGAAGTGAAGGACAAAAGTTTGCAAGCTTTTCAAACTAGTTGATTTATCGATGCACAATTTGCTCAATGTTTAAAAATATTGTTCATGATATTATATAGATGTTCCTACTGATAATGTATCCTCAATTCGATTACGAAATACTTCCGAGTGCAAATTCCTTTAAATTGACAGAAATTTAAGACAATACTCAACGGTCAAATAACCCCAAAAACCTTTCCAAATGTACTGGTTAGATGAGTACCTTTGATATGTTTTCAATTTATTCCTTTGACATATTTTCTATGTAGTGTTCAATTTACAGCATATAAATTACAAATTAAATGTAATTTAAAAAAATTTAAACTGTAATTTACGAAGAATATTGCTAAGAAACTTGCGTTTGTAAATTTGTAATACACGTTCCATTTACGGTAATCTAAAGTAATTATATTTTTCAATTTAATAAGTTTTATGCACTAAATGGATATGTTAAATATTAAAAGATCTAAGGTTCAACAAAAATTTTTATCTTATACATATATCGTCTAGTTAATTTTATTTCCAATTCACTTATAGTACCTATCATTTTATTTAATATTACTTTTATTACTAGGTTGAAATAAAAAAAAAGTAATATTAGCAAGTATCAAATATCACCTTAGACGTTACATAGTTTTCTTTATAAGTTTACTCATTAGGAACGTGTTGAAAGATATTGTCAAACGAGTACGTGGCATATCAGAGGGATACACTGCTTGAAAGTGGTAGAGGAACACGTCGTTGACAGATTTGCCCATTGCATTAAGCCATTTTGGGTTAAGATAAAAATATTATAATGTAATAGAGAAAGTAGTATTTATTTAATAAAGTATACGTGGTAGCTCAGTTATAGATTAAACTTAAGAAAAAAATATTTTTTAAAGCTTGTGTGACAAATAGATTTTGTGACAATTCAAATAAGAAAGGAAATTTAAATATTTATAACAGTTTATAATTCAAAACGTTTTAATAATAACATTATTATATACTTTGAAACTATATTGATATTCATATTTAAACTACCAATGGTCTTCCGAAGAAGAAATGGGTAGCCAACTAAACTGACCAAACACCATTGTTTGGTCGGGCAATGGAGTTTTGAATATTTTTAATTTAAACGTTAACATGGCAATTTAACGATAAATCTTGTTTACTTTAGCACATCCCATATTTTGTGGTTAGGAATTATTCAATGATTTACATGATTCTTAAACTCGATAATAACTACAACTAATTAAAGTTTGTGTATTTATTAAAGTCAATCGTACATTAAAATTTGAAATTAGAATCAAATAAAGGATCAATCTTGACATTTGTCTTTCAGGGAGAAGGATTAAAGAATCATTATTTTCAGTTAATACCACATCTGTCTCTTTTAGCTAGAATTGTCAACGTTCATGTTTCAAAATTACTTAAGATTCAAAGTTATTTTAAATTAAAGTAAACAAAAGTTTAGAATTGATTTACAAATAATAGTTATATTTTAAATGTACAAGTTTTTAAATATAATTTATTTGTTCATAATTTGTATTAAGAAAAAAATTATTATCACTTATTTTATAATACACGATTTCCTTAAATTTTTAATAACAAATCCACTCTAGGTTATATTTCATTGATTTTATAATACACATAACCATCAAAAAAAAATATAGTTCACACTTATGTATTATATTTACAACATATTTGCTATAGGTTTATTGTATTGATTTAAACTTAAGTATAATATTGCTTAAAAAATCTGGAGATTACAGTTTGTTTCATGTTATCTACGTTCCTTTATAATAACTGAAGTCTAAAAATTTGTTCTAAGTATAATCTTATGCAATTGAAAAACAATTACGTCAGACCTTATATAAAATTTTAAACGTTTTAGTGGATTTTATAAATTAATATTTTAAGGGATATAATTTTTTAACTAAACATTTAAGTGACCGACCAGGACAAGGTTAAAGAAAATTTGTACTTACAAAGACTCAAACTTTGCATCTGCCAACCACATGTGAGCTGATTAATGCCAGGGACCTCTGTACAATATTATAGCTTACTTACTTTATAATATCTCTATTTACTAAACAGGAATTAGCTTTAAATTCATTTTACAATGTTATTATTATGTATTGCCCACGTCTTACGCATTCCAAATTTATTCTTTATATTTTATTCTAACGTTTCGGTTTTAAAGATAAGGATCACAGCAGACTAAGATGGGATTTGTTTGTATCTCCAAGATATCACGAAAAACCCGTAAGAAGTGAATTTAATATATATAGTTATTGCATAAATAAACGAACTTATTATGTTATAATGAAAGAAATATGTTTGTTTACAAGTATTTTTCTGTGATTAGGATTTTATATATATGTGAAAATAACATAGCTAAGAAACCTTCTACAAAGGAGTGAACACATAAAACTAAGGCTAACATTTTAATTACCAATGAGTAAGTGTCCATTAGTGCATTAAACTTCTTCTAAAATTGTTAAATCTTTTAACACTTTAATAAATGATCGTGTTATTTTATATCTTTTACCAAGGAGTTTATCAACTCTTAGACATTAAGCGTGGTTTAATAAACTAGTTAAAAAAACGTTTAAAAATTCTAAATATGTTTCATTTGGAAGCAATAGATACATTTCATAAAACGAAAAATAATAGATTTTAAATATATAATACATACAAACAGAGTTCTGATTGTATACATTAAATTAAAATTGATCATACCATAATTGAATATCTTCCCCAATTCTTGTATTTCTCTTAAAGTATCAGTAAATAATGCGTCTAAGAAACTTAATATGACGTATAATTAATTTCATAAAGAAACTAAACCTTTGCAGTAGGTAATTGTTATCGCGGCCGTACTGCCCAAGTTACCCAAACATACCAAATTATAAAATTATGTTTGTTTTACTTATTGTAAAAAGTCTGATTTTTTTTTATAAATCTTATTTGTTTCATATTGTAGTACATTGCACTTTATGACATTTTTCTTATTCGATATCAGTGGTGTTACATACAAGTACATACAACGTACATACAAGTCCTAATTGCCAAGGATAGAAGCTAGTTTTGTTTTTTAAAGTCAAAATTTACCTAATAGGTCAACTTTATCAAAAAACTATGAATACAAAAAAATCTGAAAGAAAAACGCAAACATGAGCATTATTAGCCGCGTAGTATATGTTATCCTTGGAGTGAGTATGCGATTCGCCCTATATTTGACGTCATTGAGGGATTCAAAATAAATTTTGATCACTTCTCTGTAAACTTGCAAACCGGTTGTCAACACCTGGATGTTGAAAAACAATTAAAATTATAATCATTAAAGGTACATAATACGCATTGATATTTTTCATTATGGAAGTCAATATTAATTTGTTCATTAAAGTTAACAGAACATGCCCATTATGTGCTTCCCAATCGCATTAAATAATTCCCAATTAATTGCTAAATTAATTGTTTTTAGGATTTTACAAGCGCAATTGTAAAAGCATAATGATAAATAAAGTAAAGTACAAGTTACCAGGATTACACAGCGTTAAATTGCTTTTTATTTTTTCAACATATAAAAATTATGTGAAAAAATATCGTTTTTTTACACGAGTAAATTAAAATTTTAAGAACCGACGACCGACTTCCAAAACTAAAAAATTACTCCCCGTTTTTCATAAAATTTTGCTTTACTAAATTTACCACAACCATCATTGCCTAATTAACTCTGGTAATTGCATTATTATTATGATTTCTACATAAATAAGCATTATTTTCTATAAGTAAAGTAATACGACACGCGCAATTTTACCAGTTAAGCCTAAAGTAACAAGCCTATATCGGAAGACCGTGGGAAAGTAATCTTAAATTTATTTTTGCTAGAGTAATTCTAATTAATTAGTCAGCTACTTTGAACACTTTGTGGTATTATTTCTTAAAAGGGTCTTTATAATTTAATTACTTTTCATTACGAAAGTATTTTACTTTATAAGTTAAACATATATTCTGGAGTTTTCATAAAATTTTGCTTACTAAATTTACCACAACCATCATTGCCTAATTAACTCTGATAATTGCATTATTATTATGATTTCTACATAAATAAGCATTATTTTCTATAAATAAAATAATACGACACGCCTTAATTTTACCAAGTTAAGCCTAAAATAAAAGCCTATATCGGAAGACCGTGGGAAAGTAATCTTAAATTTATTTTTGTAGGTAATTCTAATTAATTAGTCGCTACTTTGAACACTTTGTGGTATTATTTCTTAAAAGGGTCTTTATAATTTATTACTTTTCATTACAAGTATTTTACTTTATAGTTAAACATATATTTCTGAGTTTTCATAAAATTTTGCTTTACTAAATTTACCCTACACCATCATTGCCTAATTAACTCTGATAATTGCATTATTATTATGATTTCTACATAAATAAGCATTATTTTCTATAAGTAAAGTAATACGACACGCGCAATTTTACCAGTTAAGCCTAAAGTAACAAGCCTATATCGGAAGACCGTGGGAAAGTAATCTTAAATTTATTTTTGCTGGGTAATTCTAATTAATTAGTCGCTACTTTGAACACTTTGTGGTATTATTTCTTAAAAGGGTCTTTATAATTTAATTACTTTTCATTACGAAGTATTTTACTTTATAGTTAAACATATATTTCTGAGTTTCTGCTTAGAATCCAGTTTAATACATTTTATTAAGCACCAGAAATTACTTCGCTAATTCTTTTACACTCTACCGTCTTCGATAGCCTAATTAAATATATAAAAACTTCGTTTTGCCTTATAAAATATTAACTAACAAATATCTTATCATAGAAATTATAAAAATCTTAAATGTTTATAAATTACTTTGTAAAAGTACTTTTTAACCGTGAAAATTAGTAAATGTACAAAACATATTGTCCAAGCCAAGTAGTAAGAGCAAAATGATTTGTAGTTTATATGTATGTTTTTAAAATGGCATTATAATGTTATAGTTATATTATGAATCACAGCTCCTTTGATTTTTACCTTCAAATATTTAAGGTAAAATTTAATATACCAACTATTTTACAATGAAAGATTTTTATAATTTGTACATTGTAATAAATGCCAATGAATAATTTTTTTTTAATTATATTAAAATTTATTTATCTCTAAATATTCGTTTCATTAAAAACGACCTTCGAGTATAAATTAAGACATTTGTTGTTTTTAAAGATTTATCGTTGTTAATTGAATTATTTTCATGATTTACTTTGTAATGGTGCAGCTTGCGGTAAGTATTATTATTGCTTTGCAATAACAACTTTATTTATTCACTACGTAGATAAATTTAATAGAAAAATATAAAGATTAATGTAGCCGTGTCACCAAAATTTAAGATGGTAATTGCATTATATTCACGGTCATATCTTTTTATTTAATATAAACTTAACTTAAGGCTTAACTTTAGTGATAGGAAAGTAATAGTTCAGTCACTTGATAGAACTTTGAAGGGGCTAAGGTGAAATACTATCTTAATTCTGTAAGAAATTGAAAAAGAAGATAAATTTTATTGCTTACCCATGTTATATATAATATATAAACATTTAATGTATACTTATTAACTGAAAGTTGTAATCCACCCGCTATTTTTTACCAAAATTATTACACTTTTCTATACGCATATTCTACTGTACAGTAAAGTAGAAAAGTATGCAGTAATGTGGAACGAAATAGTTTAGGATTTGATTTTTTGTATAAAATAGCATATTACTTATAACAATTAATTAAATAACTTTAAGTATGTCGTAAGAAGTTGCTGAAATATGGATGCATGACTATTAAAAATTGCACTTTTATCGCTATCGAAGAAAGCGGTATCCCGTAAATACATTCAATCTATTTTAAACAGCTTTGTCCCATGGTTTTACTCGTCGTTACACATTATCATACATTTATAAGCACAAAGCGTATAATGAAATCGTCATGTATGTAAAAAAATATTTTTATATATAAGCTATACAATTGTAAAGCTTCATTAGAATCCATCAAGTCATTCTTGAGTGAGAAGTACGTTACATCCATCTAAAAACTTTCCGCTTCTAATATTAGTAGGATTTGACATTTGTTTTGATTTGTTAAATAATATTTTTGACTTACTAATTTTCAATCTTTCTATAAGTAAATATCACTTAATTAATAATTTGTCGTTATTATTTAAATACGGTACCAATTTACCACTTAATAACCATTCACATAATTTTAGCTATTTTTCAAGTGGGCTCATACAAGTCACTTTTTTTTACCTTATAACATTATGCTTGATCCAGTTTGTTTTTGTCCTGTGTCGATTGATAAGCAAAGATTGCGTTAAGATAATTTCACGTCTGCTTGATCGCCTATGAGACATTAGCAACACCAGTGGTATCGCCAACGCGCTGCCCACCGTGAGACATAGGGTGTTAAGTCTCGTTTACCCAGTAAAAACAATGGCTACGGTGCCCTTCAAACCGGAACACAGCAGTGTTTGCAAACTACTGCTTCGCGGCAGAAATAGGCACCGTGGTGGTACCCACCCAGACGGTCTCCTGTAAAAAGGGGACTTACCACCGGTAAGATCTAAAGGATTCAGTCAATTTGAGAAACAATTATGTTATTCATTAAATTACAGTTAGGATTTTGGTTTATGTATGCGTCATTACATTCTGTTCATTGCAATGACGTATGTAGACATGTAATATTATATCATCCTTCTTACCAAACCTTGAGGGAAATGAAGCGTTGAATTGTACTTGACAATCTTCGCTTGACACGGTGGCCGTAATTTAATACCAACACATTTTCAATTTCCTTATCACCTTATTCATAAATGAATAATAGGTAAGGGGATCAATAATCTTGTGGTGGAAAATTTATTTATAAAGTAAAAAAAATTGTGTTTTGAAAATCTCAGTGATTTTTTGTACAATTTATATTAAAACAATTTAAAGAGAATATAATTTATGAATAAAAATAAAATATGAAATGATTTTAATGCATACATTGTTTAAGTAATAATAAATACTTACATTATTTATATAAAATAGTTTTATTCCTTTCTGCATTTTCAGGTTTCACGCAACATAAATTGTATCGATTTCTAAATTATTTGGAGGCTTCCTATGTTTTCTATATTATTTGGAACTAAATCTTTAGTAAACATAGATCCTTCTTAGTTCAATGTTTTGTTAAAATACTTAAGAACTTAAATCGGACAAACGCTGGTAGATTCTTTTTAATATTTTTAATCTATTAACTTCAATCAAATAGATATATTTCTTTATATTCGAAAATGATTTCTACTTATTAAACATAATTCACAATATAGCAAACAATTTTATTTGCTATCTATGCTACTGACCATATTATTCAAGGTTGAATCCAAAGTCTTCGCAGCTGAGAATAACACTTTAAGCCGTATCTTTTGCCTTTGTAGATCGCTTTACTGAAGAAATCTTTTGTCGACTTCAAAGCTTTAACAGTATTGATTTACATTTGAAAGTGCAAAAGTGTTCTTGATCCATTCACGCGTACCATTAAAAAGATATCAAACCTTTTACGATTTTATTTTTAATAATTTATATCTGAGATATATGAAACAATATCTTATGCATAATATTTCGATGCATAATCTACTAATTATCATTATTTATTAGTTAGATTCTTCATATATTTCACTAACAATTAAAAGTTCGCTATTTCAGATGAGCTGTAAAATCTAATTGAAGATACACAAGAGATGTGTGAAAGTATTTTGGTCACATAAGTCCTGATAACCTGGAACGTCCGATGACTACAGGGAGAGTTAATGCAAGATTTGCACGGACCGTTGTCCGAGACGTTGGACTGATCAGATATCACAGCACTTCGGGACATTGAATACTGTTCTTCATTAGGCTTCCCATCGCCAAGAACGGAGACATATGATTAGCTCATTAGGGAGTCACGATCCTCTTTAATTAGAGTATCAATTGAGGAGAAAGAGAGATGTGAAAGAGTACGTTGCAGAACGCAGTGCTGACTAGGAAAATCAGGCATGATGGATATTGTTTATGTATATTTTCTGCATGTTGTGTGCGAAAATTTTTGTGTTCTACTCTCAAGAGCATAGACATAAACAAAATATATTTTACACTATCTTTTGTCTCTGGTTGGCAAGCAGATATGTGTTTTCTCATCGCGCGCTCTGTTTAATGGGGACGGTTGCGTAATTTAAAATCTGGTACCAATATTTCTTGTAGAAATTGGCTCATAATATTTTTGCCTGCGGCAATATTTTGAAGAATGCTTGTTCATTTATTTATAAATATAATTTATAAATTGTATAACTATTTTCAGCCATAGAGAACAAAACAACCAAAAATGTAAAATAAACAGAAACTAGGCAAGAACGGTCAATAAGGAATGTTAGCTGCAAGTTATGCGCAATTTGCGCGAAGCAATCCATCAGAAACGCCCAGATTTGTAGAAGAACAAAATTTGGCTTTGGCACTACGATAACGCTCCTGCTCACACATCGTTTCTTGTGCGCGACTTTTTGCCGAAAAACAACACACTAATGATGCCGTAGCCACCGTATTCCCCAGATCTAGCACCCTGTGACTTTTTCTTGTTCCCTACTGAAGAGGCCCATGAAAGGACGACGTTACGCTACGCTTTACGAGATAAAGACGGCAACGAAGGAGTTGCTGAACAGGATAAAAAAAATTTGAAGTGCTTCGAAGATAGGAAAAACCGTTGGCTCAAGTTTATAATATATTATAATCGTATATATATATATGTTACCTGGTTGCTCCGCTACCAGTACTCCGATTGATTGGTTCATTCTTTTTTAAAATTATTGATTTTAGCTTCTCATTGGTTCCATTTTATTTGAACAGTTTTAAGATAAATAGTTTAATAGATATTCGGGAACATTAAAGTTAATACATTTAAGGAAAAAACGTTTCATACATGACATTTTGATAATATGTATATCTTAAAACATATGAGAGTTTGAAAATGCGGGGGCAGAAATTACAGGGCAACTTTATTTTGTTACCAGTTTGTATTGCGTAAAATAGTACTGTTTGAAGTCTGATGTGTAATAACAGTAAAAATGTATGTTTATTGTGAAGTAAAATTAAAACAAAAATTTTTCACATTTAATATCGTTCAAATACTTTATATTGATATTTATATTATAGTACACTAATTATTTAATAAAAAAAGTTGTTACCTAAAATTTATTTTCTTAGCTCAACTCCAATAAACCATCAAAAACGTGGAGTGTCAATTTTTAAATATATCCTTAAAGCCGAACGAAAAGCATTGATTGATTTTAGCTCACGTTACGCGCCACTTCTGTGCATTTAAAACGTCTAAAGGCCAAAATAAATGGTTCAATCTTTTTGCATTTGTCTTATAGCGCGATCTGTCTAATGGGGACGTGCGCATACCAATATTTTTGTATAGATGGAGTCATAATATTTTTACCTGGAATAACATTTTGAACAATACTTGTTCATTTATTTATACGTACTATTTTCAGTCATAGAGACCAAAACAACCAAAATAATAGATGCTATAAAGAAAAGTTCTTTATAGAACTGGGTATTTACATAAATCACAAAACTTTAACCTTGTAGAAATATTCAACAAAATATGATTTAGCAACTGCCTCCGTAGCCTAGTAACTGCCTCCATAGCCTAGTGGTTAGGGAATGTGCTTTAGAAACCGGAGGTGGTGGTTTCAAATCCTGCGGGGACTCAACAAATTTCATTGTTGTTTCCCAGTTGGTTAGGGCATTTGGGCTGATCTCCCAATTTTCCGAAAAGTAAAATGATCCATGCGTCGGATAGGCATGTAAAAAGTCGGCCTACCCACCAACTCCCATTGGACCAGCGTGGTGAGATACGGTCCAAAGCCCCCTAATGGATAGGGTTGTATTAGGGGAGGCCTATGTCCAGCAGTGGACTACCACAGGCTGATGATGATGATGATAAACATCTAAATAAGATGTATTTATTTACTTAACAAAAAGTTAAGTCAACCTATTTATCACCCAACTAGTTCAAAAGCTTTGCTAAGTGTGGAATTAGATGATGTCGTACTATTGTTCCAAATAAAATTGTTAACAAAGGTGTTACCTATGCATATTCCCACACCTTGTTATACATAAATACACATATTCATATTTCATATCATAAGAATACGATGAATGCCGATAACGTGAAGCTCTCATTGTTGCGAAATTTCAATATAATTGTATTAAGCATTGAAGTAATTCCACGGAAATGCTGACGATACAAAGTGGACGCTCGTGGGGCACTCGGACCAGCATGTAGGGGCCAATCTCGCTCGATAGCCTTCGCTGGAGGTTGTGTTTGTAGACTTAAGTTAGTTTAAGTATTACTTTGTAATTTTTATTGATTAAATTTGTAAAAGGACATAAATGGCCTTTTTAAAAACTCCTACCCAACGGCCAAGTACGTATCTAAGGTTTTACTAGTGTTTCGTTATTCCTCTTAAAAGACTTGAGTTACCAATGACGTTAACAAAACGATTGAGCTTAATTTTCTTAATATAGGATCATTTAAAACGCTTTAGTTTATTTCATTAGATGTTCATGAATCCACGTCTCACAAAATAACCAGTTTTTTCAGGCAGGAAAATACTATTTTCGTGACAGTGTTATAATCTTTAATAACTTAAATAAGATCAAACAATATGATGAAAGATAACTATTACGACACATATTTATTAAAACAAAATATTCAGTCAACTATTTTAAATACCGTCGTTAATATACAACTTGTACATCAGAATAACAAATATGCTATAATCAATAAAGATATAAAGTAAATAGTTTAAACCATGATAAGATATGTTATGATTCAGCGAGCTGTTGCGCGTTTAACACGGAACCATTACAAATATATCATGATAAACGACGCTAATTTCAATAAACGACATCTCTAAAAGTTACAATTTTGATGTACATTCCATTACGATTTTTTGTTAGGGGTCGTCACACATACGTCGTTCAAATTTACGGGTTATATTTATTCGATTTTTATTGCGAAAGGTCAAGTAGTTAGGAAAATCGTTGAAAGTTTATGTGCGTGACAGTATATTTTATTCAGCTTATCTTAGCTTTTATTCAAATCAGTTAGAGAAACATCAAATGTATAAAAAAATTTTATCAGGTTATATTTCTAAAAAAAACTATGTTTCTACGGGTAAAAACGCTTATTATGTTCAAATACAACCTACTTACATCTTAAATCTACTCAATAGTGATAAAACGATGTATATTTATATAACACGTAATATATAATAATGTCATAAACTAAAAAAATATATTAAATATAATTTGCAACCATTACGTCAATGACATTTAATCATCATCATCATCAGCCTGTGATATTCCACTGCTGGACATAGGCCTTCCCTAGTATACCGCTACCCATTAGGGGTTTTGGACCGTATCCACCACGCTGGTCAAATGCGGGTTGGTGGGTGGACGACTATTTACATGCCCATCCGACGCATGGATCATCTTACTTTCATACAATCGTGACAAGTACAAGGTGATCAGCCCAAATTGCCCTAAACGACTAGGAAACAACAATGAAAATTTATTGAGTCCCCGCAGGATTCGAACCCACGACCTCTGGTTTCTAAAGCATGCCCATACCACTAGGCTACGGAGGCAGTTCAATGACATTTAATAATTCATTTTTTGTCGAAAGTATCTGGTCTCAACATGATAGCTTTATATTAATTTGTGCTACGTAGATATGTGAGGTATATGCAAAGTAGTAAAATATATGGATTTTTAATGTACAGTAATTTAATAAAAAAAAATGATATTTTTCTTCTAATACTTCATATTGATATTATTATAATAAATATTTTTAAAATATTTAACTGTTTTTTCTGCTTTCTTAAAAAAAATATATATGCATTAAATTCAATTTATCAACTCAACTCAGGTGAACCATCAATAACGCGGACTGTAAAACTTTTAAATATACCTAAAAGCCGAACAAAAAGCTTTGATCTAACGTTTCAGCTTACGGTCCACTACATCTGTACCTTCAAAACAAAAAAATAAAAAAATCAACAATTTGAAACGTTATATTGAATGTTTTGATATTTCTACTTTATGAAAAATACTGATTTGAAATAGCTATTAATTTTTGATAATGATATGGGTAAAATCTCTTAAATTAAATCATATAACAATTATACTTACTGTTTTCCGAGCGTATTGACGTTTCAAAAAAGTAAATTTGGCTTAAAAAAAGTAATACCAGTTTTTTATGAAACAATTTTTACAAGTTGAGATTTGTAAAATATTTTAAATATAGCCGATTATAATAATTTATTTCCCTTAAAAGAAAACAAATGCAATACAAATTAAATAATCATTATGTTGTATCAAGAATTTTGAAATATTTTCTTGTCTTAGTAAAATAAAAATTGTATTTTATTTTGTACAAATTCAGTACATTAATTTCAGTTATGCTTATATAATATTAAGTGCCTCTCTTCAATTTTCCAAGATTTGCTTTATCTCCGTTAAGTAAAAAATTCAATATACGATCAGCGATATCTCAATTTCATGTCTCATTAAAACCATCCTTTGCGTTGACACTTTTATCCAGTCAAAATCAAGTAAAAATTCTGTGAAACTCATCAGCTAATACAGTTTTGCTGATGTAAGACATATGTCATCATATCTTACATTGGAAATTTTAAAGAAATATTTTATATTATTATAGGAAATGTTACGTAGAATACACTAAGATCATTTAAAATTCTTCACAAGGTATGAAACTCCCTATTTCTTGGAAAATTTATACCGGCTGTTCTTATTTTTTTTCACATTTTGCATTTAGTGCTTTAAAATTTTCGAATTTCACTCTAAATAAATATTTCTTTAACTGAATAATTTTTATTTCTACAGTTTTCAAAGCTTTTCTTTAAATGGCATTCTGCTCATTTCTTGTTAGGTTTTATTTGGGAATTACTAACCAATCCAATTTCATTTAGACACTTTATAATAAACAACAATTACATGATTTGAAATTGATTCTGTTTGTTTATCAACAAAAATTAGGAGCAGTTTATATCTATCTTCTAGAATCTAAAATTCATTTTATCCTAGCAAATGTCAATATGTCAAAAGTGCTATAGGTCCTTTAAAACCTACAAATTTTATTGCAGAAACTTAAATTTACAGAACTCTTTTTTTTTTATCTCAGGATATTGAGAAGCAGCTCCCTGCACGGCTCACGCGCCCTGTTCGTTTTATTGAAATTTTACTTTTCAAAGGACTTATGGGCCACCCTGTATATTGATGTGTTGTTTAATATTAAATTTAATGTCAATTTGTTATTATATCACCTTTTTGACTTTGACTAGACCTTTTCTTAAAGAATATATAAAAAAATAAATTTACAGGAATAGTTCTTAGCAAAAGTTTACAAACAAAACATAAAAAGCATAAACCGAAGAAGTAACAGCGCAGCAAAACTATCAACATAAATCTAGGAAAAGCTTTTATTTCCCAAATCTCGAAAAATATTTTGTTATTGTCACTCTCAATACTTTGGATTGAACTTTTTTAAAGAGGTAAAGACGAGACATGTTTACTGTAAATGTTCCCTGAGAATCGTATTAGAAGTTTTAGTTTTAGTATTAATGGTACCAATAATATAATTATAGTACCATTAACTGTTGATCTAACCATTAAACTGTTAAATATTAAACGAATAGCACTTCATTAAACGATTTAGAGATTTTTTGGAAGTCATGGGTTCGAACCTTGAGGAAAAACGTCACTATCAATCAAAAACCTTTGCGTTATCGTATGTATTTTGGTGGTTTAGAGCCAAATTTGTTACCAATACCATTTCATTGATAAGAAGGTGACCCTATTATTAACATATAGGTACATAGAAATACCCATTGTTGACTTTATTAGAAAAGTTACTATCAGTATTTTTAACCAGTCTTCAAAATATTGTTTTTAATTTGAAAGCTGAGTGCTTTCCGTTTGAGTCCCATTGCAATTTGGTCCAGTTCTGACAGTGGAATCCATGAAAAATTTAATGAGTCTGAAATTTACATTTACATATAGCTCAACTACTGGACAATTAATAGCTCGATATTTATTGGAAAGAATGTAATTCGATGGCAGTTTAATTAGAATTTGGTTAGGTTCTGATAATAGGATCCATGAAAAAGCGACAAAACTCTTCAAATCTTATGGGCAAATTAACGATACTCGAACGAATCTTTTATCGGCTAAGGGCCGCCCGTAAGTCACGTGAGGATTAAAGGGGAAGAAAGAATGAAGAGGGATTTTGAAACATAACACCATTTTCAGTGGTTTGGAAGTCGGTTGTATTATTTAATTTGAAAAAAAAATAAAATTTCAAAAGGACAAATTAAAATATTATAAATAAATTACTTTATTTATTAATTTATTTATCTTATTAATTTATTTATCTTCTTCTCCTCCCTTTTTTATATTCTTTATCGCTATTAAAATATTTACAACGGTTTTTATGCTTTTCAGGTGATAAATTACAATCCAAAAACTAATCATTTCAGAATTTTAAGTTTAATAATCTTAACATAGTTTGATAGTCCTTGTAGAATCAAAGAAAATTGTCCCAAAGCAATTAATAAAACGTTATGAAAATGTAAAAATTTAATTCTCAAACACAAAATTAAATAAACGCTTAAGAAACCTATTAAGAGTTAGTGTTTGATTCACTTAATCCAATATTCTAGCAAAAATATTAAAATCTTGTTCCTTACCCTAAAGGCAAACCAATCTCTTACCTTTTACGATTACCTTACATTCGGATTAGAAGATTACTTTTATACGTAATTTATTAACTTCAGGATTCAGTTCTCTGTATACCTACTGCCTACAGCTTTGTAATGAATTATTGGTTTTTCTGAATATCAGTATAACTTTCTTATAATTATTGATTAAAATCTATTTTGATATTGAAACAGTAACTTTAATATTTTTTATAACATTTTATCTTCTAATTTAAAACGTAATTTATTGTATTGTAATCAATACTAGATACGACTCGACGTCGTGATTGTGATTTGTGATAATAATTATTACAGATTATGTAGGTATGCCGAAACTCTCAACAGGCAGGAGCGTTCGAGGTGTAAAGGATCTGAAGCGACTGCGGTTACCACCCCGCACGCCAAGCGTGGCAACGATAGCAAAGCCCCCTCATAAAGAATTATAATGTGGTGTGGCCCCCAGTCCCCGACAGCCACACTATTCCTGGCTACTGTAGCGGCCTTGGGAACGGTGGGGCAGAGGGTGCTAAGAATCCCCGGGCAGGATTCGGCTACCACCAACGATGACTATACCTGGCAACTTTCAACGCACGGACATTGAGGACCGACGAGAGGATGACGGAGCTGGAAGAAGAGGTAAACAGGCTGCGTTGGGATATCATAGGATTATCTGAAGTCCCAAGAGAGGGGGAGGACGCGATAGTCCTTGAATCCGGCAACCTGTTTTACCACCGGAGGTGACCAACTATCCCAGAAGGTGTTGGATTTATCGTCCGAAGTCTCTCATTAAAAACATTGTTAAAAGCGAAAGTGTGGCTCAAGGGTCGCATACCTTATACTCAGAATATCCAAACGATAGTCGTTGAAGATCATACAGGTATATGCACCGACATTGACACACTCCGATGAGGAGGTCGAGGCAATGTATGAGGATATTTCACCGCCATACATTTCCTCCAAAACTCAATAGATGGTGTTGATGGGAGACTTTAATGCAAAACTAGGAAAAATGACGATGAGCTGAGGTGGGAAATTTTGGAGTATGGCAACGGAACACAGAGGGCCCCAGCAGCTGAGTTTATGGAGAGGAAGGGCTATTACTATACCTTCTTCAAACAGCAGCCCCACAAATAGACCTATATAAGCCCGATTGACGAAACAGATTGACTTTATCATGACGACATGATTGCAAGGTTTGAAACCGGCAGCGATCACCGACTGGTAAGGGGCACATTGAACCTTAACGTTAGGCTGGAAAGATCTCGTCTGATAAAGTTCACGCTTCGTCCGTCTCGTGCCCATATTCTGGGCGGCTCATGGGGGAGGCCTATGTCCAGCAGTGAACTTTCGTGGGCTGATATGATGATGATGATGAGGTATGTAATTATAAGACAAAAGATATATACACACAGAGATATAAGATATTATGTTATTGTTAAATTTCATTAAAATCAATTAGTGTTTTAGTGAAAGAGTAACAAACGTACATACTCACAAATATTAGCATTGTAATAATAATATTCGTTTAATAGGATAGTAAAATACAAAAACCTCTAAGATGATCCATGCGTCGGATAGGCATGTAAAAAGTCGGCCTACCCACCAACTCCCATTGGACCAGCGTGGTGAGATACGGTCCAAAGCCCCCTAATGGATAGGGTTGTATTAGGGGAGGCCTATGTCCAGCAGTGGACTACCACAGGCTGATGATGATGATGATAAACATCTAAATAAGATGATTTATTTACTTAACAAATTAATCCACCTATTTATACCCAACATTCAAAGCTTTTTTAATGTAATTAATGATGTAAAATCCAAAAATAATAATGTTAAAAAGATGTTACCAAATTCCACACCTTGTTAACTAAAACCTATTATATTTTTATTAAGAAACATGTCCAACGTAACTCCAATATAATTTGATTAACGATAATTACGGAAATGCACACAAAGGGAAAGCCCCAAATGACCACAAATTGCAATTGGATTCCCGTTTCCCTTTTTGTTTTAAAGGCTTTTATTTAAATTACTTTTAATTTTATCAATTAAATTTGGGAAGGAATTAATTTTTTTTTAAAACCCACCCATCGGCCAAAGTACGTACCCAGGTTTTGCTTTGTGTTTCGTTTTTCTTAAAAAGCTTTTACCAAGACGTTAACAAAACGTTGGTATTTTTTTATATGGATGTTTAAAAGCCGGTGTTTTTTTGATTCATGAACCACTCCTCACAAAATAACCAGTTTTTCAGGCAAATCTACTATTTCGGGCGTGTTATGTTTTCCATTTTTGGTTAAATAAGATCCAATGAAAGATAACTATTCGACACATATTTTTAAAACAAAAATGTATCAACTATTTTAATACCGTCGTTAATATAAATGCATCGAATTTGGCGTTAAACACGGAAACCTTTATGCGGATAAACGACCAATTTAATAAACGACATCCTAAAGTTACAATTTTGATTATATGTTTTCCACTGTTTTTCGTTGGGGTCGTCTAATACGTCTTCAAATTTAGGGTTACATTTATTCATTTTTTATTGGAAGGTCAAGAGTTAGGAAAATCGTTATAGTTTTTGCGAGATAGTATATTTTATTCGGCACAGCTTTTTATTCAAACGTTGAAACATCAAATGATAAAATTTTGTATGGTCATGTTATTGTTAATAAAAAACTATGTTTTCCATAAAACACTTTTTATGTTCAAAAACAACCTACTTCAATCTTAAATCTACTCAAAAGGATAAAACGATGTATATTTATATAACACGTAATATTTAATAATGTCATAAACTAAAAAAAAATATTAAATATAATTTCAACCTTATAATGACATTTAATAATTCATTTATTTTCGAAAGTAATAACGTCTCTACATGATGGCTTTTTTTGATTTCTCTACGTAGATATTGAGGTAGAAAAGTAATAGAATTATGGTTTTTAATGAAACAAAAATATAGATATTTTTTTCTTCATATACTTCATACTGATATTATTATAAAATTTTTTTAATTTAAAATTTGTTCTGCTTTTTTTAAAACCAAAAAAAATATGCATTAAATTCATTTTCAGCTAAACTCCGGCCATCAATAAGTGGATTAAAACTTTTAAAATATCCAAAAAGGAACAAAAAGCTTTGATCTAACGTTCAGCTTACGGTCCGTACCATCTCCCTTTAAAACAAAAAAGTAAAAAAAAATCAACAATTTGAAACGTTATTTAATGTTTTGATATTTCTACTTTATGAAAAATACTGATTTAAAAGCTTTTTTTAATAAAAAATGGGGTAAATCTCAAAAAATCATAAACATTTATACTTACTGTTTTCCGAGCGACGTTTAAAAAAAATAAATTTCAAAAATAAACGTTTTTTTTAAACAATTTTAAAAGTTAAAACCCTACTTTATTTTTTTTTTGTTTTGTAAATAAAATATATTTTAAAATATTATTTGGCTGCAAATTTTAAATAAAATATCTTCCCTTTTTTTTTCATCTTCAGGCAATACTTTTTAAATTTTTTTAATAAATTCCAAAAGGTAAAACCTTTTTAGTTCATGAATAAATCTTTACTAATAAGACAATGTGATATGTCTGAATATGAAAAACTGGTTTTCATAATCCTATTTAAAAACCAAGGAAAACGGTTAACTGACGTTAGCTTATTATAATACGAACTTCTATTTAAAACTTTACATCTTTCTTATCTTTTAATTTTTTTACAATAGTTAATCATTTGGGTTTAAATGGATCTATCGTAATCTATTTTCCAAAACTTTTTAATTTTATTATTATTTGTTTTAACTAATTTTTAAAATTTTTTCCCTTTAAGCTAATTAAAAAATTTTAAAAATTTTCCCAGGAAAAAAATCTCAAAAAGTTTATCTTAATATTCCCATCGATAATAGAAAAAAATATTATCAATAGGAAAAGGCTTACGTTTTGGCTACTAATCAAAAAATTATTAAAGATATTTGAATTTGAATTATCCTTCAGCTTTCAAAAATCAAAATTAAATATTATTCGCGTCGAAATAGGTTAGAACAAAATTTTGGGCCTGTTTACCTTTGTGAATGACTACTGAAAAAAATTTTTTTCTTTATCCTGATTTTTCAAGTTATCGTCTTCAACTCATCCGGGTTTCCTTAATAACATTTTTTAATGCAGGCTTGGAAAACAAATAAAAGAATTGACTTGTGGACCAAAAACCAAAATCAAAGGTTTTCAAATTTTGGGTTTCACGTAATTTTCAACTTTTAAAACTTCTCCACAACTTGTTCCAAAATTTCACGTTGTACTATGTGATAATGGGTTACTAAACAAATATTAGTATGTTTTTTGACTTATTATTACAAAGAACTTTAGTCAAAATATCCTCACCTTTTCAGATAATATCAGGCGTATAATGTGCCGTTTCAAGTAATTACCCAAACAAAAATAAGGCCGGAATATTTATATACACGATGACGTCACAAGAGGTTATATTTTTTGTTTAAAGCGCTACACCAAGATAATAGAAAAGATATAAATAAAATTTTTATTTGTTTAAAACCGTTTCTTTAATAAGGAAATATTGCCGTAAAATCTTTAAGCTTCAGGTATTATCTTATAAAATTTGGATCCTAATAATCTGGCGTTGGTTCAATTTAAAGGTCGTTATGCGTTCGATTCAATTTATGCTTACCAAAATTATAATTTGAATTAAATTCCCAAAAATCATGGCGAATTACGCCCCGTTTTTGGGAATTTTTACCAGTGTTTATAATTAAAAAGAATGAAAAATTGCAAGCGTCTTTCCTGTATGCCAATGCATATGGGGTTAAAAATTTATTCGAGCGATTAACCGTTTGGTTTTATGGATTTTAAGGGTCCTAAAGACCGAGATTCCGTAAGTTATTTATGTACAGAAAACCCTGGTTCTTTTGACGGTTCCATTTGAATCAAGTTTAAATTAAACAAAAGTTTTTAAAAATACAAAACTTTCCCTACTGTGGGGTATCAATTGATTACAAAAACCTGTGGGAGTAGAAGGGTCAATAGCTAAAATATTAATGTTTTTAAATTATGTTATATTTAATGAATTTAAATTTAATGGAATTGTTTTTATATCCCCTTTTTTTACTTTTATCTTTTCTTAAAATATATATAAAATAAATAAATTTACAGGAATGCTCTTGAAATGTTTACCCAAAACATAAAAAGCATAAACACGAAAGTGAAGCGCAGCAAAACTTCCAAAATAAATCTAAAACCTTTATTTAAATCTGAAAAATATTATAAACAAAATATTAATATTATTGTAAATTTCCCTGAGAATGTCAGAAGTTTTGTTTTATTCTAATATAATTAATACCATTAATTGTTGATTAACCATTATACGTATTAAATATTAAACGAATAGCACTTACATTTAATGGGTCTATTTGTTAATTATTATTCTTTTAACTACGATTAAGAGATTTTTGGGGTCATGGGTTCAATCCTGCGAAAAACGTCACTAATCAAAACCTTTTTGGTTATCATTATTTTTTGGTTTAGAGGCAAATTTTTTTTCCATTTCATTGATAAAGGTGACCCTATTATTAAATATAGGTACATAAAAATACCCATTGTTGACTATATTAGAAAAAGCTATCGTATTATTAACCACTTCAAAAAGGAGGAAGTTTCAAATGTATTTTTTTTATGTTTTTCCTCAGAATTTCCCTGAGTAACCCGATTTGGATGTTTTTTTAATTTAAAGGGTTTGTTTGTCCCATAGAAAAAAATTTAATAATCCAAATTTACATTTATTTCAACAATGGACAATTAATGCTCGATATTTATTGGGGAAAGAATGTAATTGATGGCAGTTTAATTAAATTTGGTTAGTTCTGATAATAGGATCCAAAAAAGCGACGAAACTCTTCAAATCTTTGACAAATTAACAATACTGAAGGTCTTTCATCGGTGGGGCCGTCCGTAAATCCGGGGGATTAAAGGGGAAAGGGAAAGAGGTTTTAAACAAACACCATTTTCAGTGGTTTGGAAGTCGGTTGTTTATTTAATTTGAAAAAAAAATTAAAACTAAAGAAATTTCAAAAACCAATTAAATATTATAAATAAATTCTTTATTTATCTTATTAATTTATTATCTTTTCTCCTCCTTTTTATTCTTTTCGCTATTAAAATTTTTTTACTTTTTTCCTAATTAAAACGCTTAAAAACCTTTTAAGAGTTATGTTTATTCATAACCAATATTCTAGCAAAAATAAAAATCTTTTCATTACCTGGCAAACCAATCCACCTTTGATTCCCAATTCGGGTTAACGTTACTTTGTAATTTATTAACTGGATTCAGTTTCTTATACCTACTGCCTACAGCTTTTAATAATTATTGGTTTTCGAATATCAGTATAACTTTCTTATAATTATTGATTAAAAATCTATTTTGATATTAAACAATCTTTTTATATTTTTTCTTTTTATCCTAATTTAAAAACGTAATTTATTGTATTTAATTAAATTACTAGATGACCAGTTGGTTGTGACTTTGATAATAATTATTACAGATTTGTAGGTACCCGAAACCTCAACAGGCAGGGCTTCGAGGTGAAAGGACGGAACGACTGCGTTTCCACCCCCAGCTGGCAACGATAAAAGGCCCTTAAAAATTATAATGACGGGGATTTGGTCCCCCCACTATTCCGCTCTGGCGGCCTTGGGAACGGTGGGGCAGAGGGGTGCTAAACCCGGCAGGATTCGGCTACCCCAACGACGACTAAGGCAATTTCAACGCACGGACTTGAGGAGACGAGAGGATAGGGCCCGGAGAGGTCAGGCTCGTTGGGATATCAAGGATTTTTGAAGTCCGAAAAGGGGGAGACCGTAATCCTGAATCCCAACCTGTTTACCACCGGGGGAAAACCATCCCAAGAAGGTGTCGGAACGTCCGCGGTTAAAGCAAAGCGTCTCGGGTCCGCAACCTTAAATTCCAAACGATATTCTTGAAGATCAACAGGTATATGCACCGACATCGACAACCCATGGGAGGTCGAGGCTGTAAGGATTTTCACGCCCCTTTTCCTCAAATAAAACATGGTGTTGTGGAGACTTTAATGCAAAACTAGGAAAATGAAAACGATGAGCTAAGTGGGGTTTTGGAGAAACCGGAACACAAGGGGCAAAGCTTGACTTTATGGAGGGCAGGACTATTAATGAACTCCTTCCAAAAAGCAGCCCCCGAAAAATAGACCTGGATGCCCTGATTGGCAAAAAAGATTGACTTTACCGGACCAAACGCCAAATATTCAACGATGTCTCGGATTTAAGGTTTAAAACCGGGCGATCAAAACGGTAAGGCCAGAACCAACGTTAGGCAAAGATTTCCTATAAAGTTCCGCTTCGTCCGTCTGATACCTGGGGCTCATGGGGAGGCCTATGTCCAGCAGGAACTTTTTGTATGGACAAGTTAAGTATTATTTATTAAGTTTCATAAAATCAATTAGTTTTTAGTGAAAGAGTAACAAACTCTCTCACAAATATTAGCATTGTAATAATAATATTCGTTTAATAGGATGTAAAATACAAAACCTCTTAATTTAAAAAGGGTAATAAAATATCCCGGAATACTGATCAATGTTTAAAGGATATTAGAAATTTTTCTTTCTGTCTCGGCATAGATTAAAACTTGCCCCAACTTTTAAAGCGTGTAGCTTAAAAAACCATTATAAGTTTTTGGGTTTGGAGTAAACTGTTGAAAATATATAGAATAACAATTTTTATTAAATGCATGGACATATTAAATTTTATAAAAACAGTGACAAAATTATAAGTAATATCTGAAACCTTTTGTAATTCTATTTAATATTTTTATCTAGTACAATTTTATTTATATGAAATGATTATTTCTTTCCCCTTTACCTTTATTAACTTTGTCATTTCTTTTTGCCAAAAGTTTCATTTTCCAAGGTCCATTATAAAAGGTTGTCCCGTTATTTACGGTTTACTAGAAACTTTTATTTGTTAAAGCGATTACAAGCAAAGGTAATCCCCCACCGTCTAGGGTTCGACGGGATTCTGTATACCCGTACTTAAGGATTAGTCATTAAATGACAACGGAGGTTTTTCAAAATTTTGACTTTTTCTTATTTTAAACAAAAAAAGCCTCTAGTCTTTTTGAGCTTCCTTATGATTCTTAATACAATTGTATTAAAATTTAACTAGTCCTTTTTAGACGTATATCTGTAGCCGTTCCAGATTGTTTCCATCAGGGTAAGATATAATTGGATGTTTATTTTGGGGTAATGTTTATTAAACCTGCCCGTTAAAAAAGATCCCTTGTCATGTTAATCTTCGGTGCTGCGTCTCTAAGCATTGTTCTACCTTGTAGGGTCAAGTTAAGTGAAGAAATTTTAAATGTCCTCACGTTTAGTTTTTATTAAAGGTCTTTTCCAAAGATTTTTAGTATTTAAAAGGAAAAGAAATTGAAGAATGCTTAAAAAATTAAAATTAATTTGGTAATTTAAACAACTTTTTATTTTCCAACTAACAAGGTTTTAACAAAAATTTTCTTAAGATTCTTAAAAAAGCTTTGATTACTTTTGTTGAATGAACAGAAGAGGGTGGTGGAGGTTAGGGTTAAATTTTCTAATACCAAAGTGCTTAATAGAGTAAAAAGGTTTTGTAACCAACAAATCCCGTCCAACCCAGACATTGAATTTTGATTTTTAACTGGGTTACTGAAAGGTGATCATCTGTCCCTTTTTTCAATTTTAATTTTCTGGGAAATTAGGAAATAAAAAATAAGATGTATTAACACTTAGTGCGATCATGTTAATAAAAAAAACAGGCAGAATTCTTGGGCATTTATAAAATAGTGTGGGTAAATGTTGAAAGTTTTAATCATATTGTGAGTCTGACAAATAAATACATATTTTTAAAAATTAACCATTTTATAAAAAATAATAAGTGAATAGTTTTAAAATGTTTTATACTAATAAAATATGAAAAATAGTATTAAACCAAATTTAATGTAAAATAAATACTAAATCTTACACTATACTATTTTTTTTAATAAAAGTTTCACTAAAAATAAATTAATTTAACCTTTCCAATATAACACAAAAATTTATAAAAAGTATTGTAAAAATTCAAAAAGAGGTCAAATTTTTTCAAACCCCAAAGTTATTCAAGTTTTTATCTTTTTCCGTAAAAGTGAAAAAATACTGTTTAAGAAAAGACAAATGGCGTTACTTAAAACACAAAACTTCACAAATAGATTTATGAGGTTTTCCCAAACCATTCTACGTTAAAAAAGTTATGGGGTTGTTTACAGGAACCATCTGGGTGGGGTCCACCGCGGTGCCTATTTCGCCCAAAACATAGTGGCCTGTGCGTTCGGGTTGAAGGGCACCTGGATTCTTAAAAACAAGACAACACCCTTTGTCCAAGGCAGCGCGTTGGGCCCTTTTGCCAATGTCTATGGGTGTCGGTGACCCTTTCCAAAATGGGACTGCTCGTTTCCCGCTGCCATAAAAAAATATGTTAAAAGGATTTCTCTTATCATTTAAAATGTTAAATATTTTCTTATCAGTTTTATGCTACTTCCTTAATTATTACTAGTTTATTGCAAGCATCTAAAAGTAGACTTTTTAAAAACTGTCAATTTATTCCTAACTTTATTTCTCCTGTAGATTCGTGACAGACAATATTGATATATGACCTATAGGTCCAAGAAACTAGGTATTATTGGTTAAGGCCATGTTTGACTGCCGTGATCAAAGTGGTAGATATGGTATTAAAAGTTTTGATTTTACGTTTATGTGAAGATTTTGTCTTTCATGGCCTCACTTAGACTCCAGTATCTCTTCCATCCATTTGTTACTCTTCTCTCAATTTCTCTGCGTATAGGATCAAATTGTTTTATTAACTGTCCCAAATAGATGTATTCGTCGGCATATTCAATTTGGTTATTTCTCAGATAAATTGTAGTTTTCGGTCCGTTTGTCATAACCTTCGTTTTTACGGGGTTCAATTTTAAACCTGTTTTTTCGCTTTTATCCGCTAGTTCATTTATCATTTGTTGTATATTTTCGGGTGTTTCAGCAAATAACACTATATCATCAGCGAATCTCAAACGTATAAGGAAGGCTCCGTCAATATTGATTCCAAAGTTTTCCCAATTGAGCCCCCTGAAGATTGTTTCGAGAACCGCTGAGAAAAGTTTTGGAGAAAGGGTCTCCCTTGTCTAACGCCCTTTCCAACTTTAAATGGTTTTCTATCTTTTCTAGTTTGAGTTTGCAGTACTACGACTATATACATTTTTATTAAGTGGATATAGTTATGTTCAATTCCTTGCTCCGTCAGAGACTTCCATATCTTCTCGTGGTATAAGGAGTCGAATGCTTTAGTGTAGTCGATGAAAGCGATGTAGTAATTTTTATGGTAGGCGTTGTACTTGTCTAAGACCTGGCGAACAACATGGATGTGGTCGATTACCGAGAACCCTTTTCGACAACCAGCTTGATAAATGGGTTGGTGCTCATCTAATTTTCTTTCTATCCGATTTAGCATTATCTTAGAAAATATCTTATATATGTTGGACATGAGACTTATTGGACGATAATTTCCTATATCGTGTTTATCTCCCTTTTGGTGCAGAAGGATAATGTGAAACTCTGTACATTGGTATGGTATAGTTTCTGTATCTACGATTTCGTTAAACTATTTCCGTAAGAATCGGTGCGATAGTCATCATGTACTCTATTAAGATCTCTGTGTTCACTACCCATCTGGTCCTGGTGATTTGCCTTTCCATAGTGTATCTCTTGCTATTTCTACTTCACGTTAAGGATTTTTGGGATGTCTGAGTTGTCAGCTAAATTTGTTTCTTCTGGCAGGTGTTCCTTGACATAGGACTTGGACTTCAAAACTTATTGTATTGAAGGCATTTGTTCTGTTGTTTAAGAGAGCTCAAAGTCTGTTGTTTTTAGTGGTTGGTTTTGTCAGCGACTTTGGTGAGGTAGAATTTTTCGTTTTCTTTTATCATTGGTAGTATTTGTTTCTTTTAATTATTACCATTTGTCATATCTTATAAAAGCTTATGTTGCCTTTTTCCTCTCTCTCTAGCAATTGTGGCTGTAATACCATCCTTTTTCTAGTATTTCAGAATAATCCTCTGATACATAAATTTCGTTTAGTGGTTTTTGTTTTACATGATTTCTTCCTTTTCCATTGACTTAACAGCGAGCACAGCAGGTCTTGATTTGTTTCAGCTTTTAGTTTTCCTAAGTTTTTAATTTGTTCAGTTCTATATTCTTCTAACATAATGTTTATGTCTTTTTAAAGTTCTCTTTTATTTTGTTGTGGAGTAATATATTGGAAATATTTATACGAGTTAAAATTTAAATTAAAATTGTTGCACAATTTGTAACTTATTTTAGTAATATTCATCTATTCGTTACAAGCGTAAAAATATTTCTGAAGCATATAATAAGTTACCATTTTAACTAAAGTGATGCACGAGTGTTACACGTAGAATAATTCTTGCTTCTTAAATAATATCTCATATTTTCTTCATCATATCAAAAATGTGTTCCTATTTCCACAAGTAACCTCTTTATATTCATAATCCCGTTAAAAGGTCCTTATTAACATAAAACATGATTAACGTGTTTTGTCCAAAAACTTTGGACGAGACGTATCTTATGGAAACATTTTTGTAAAAGGGTAACTTTGAACAAATATAAATTTATCTTATGAAATAGTATAATCGTAGATTTATCAATTGACTGTTAACTGACCCGAAGCTTTGTCCTTAAAATAAGTGTTTTAGTTTTAGATTTTAACCTTTATTTACGTTTTAACTGCCATGCCAAGTTTAAACAAAAATTTTTGCGCCGTTGTGTGTGTATCCTTTAGAGTTTTAACATCAATTCCAGTGTCATTTTCTAAGATAAATAGCCAGTTTTACAATATTTTTGTGGCCATAAATCAATGTACCGCCTACTACAATTGATATTTTTTTTCGATGATCTCGTGCTCTGTGGATAAAACCTATTAGAACATAAAAGGGTGCAGGAGCCTGTTGCACCAGACGCAGTTAAGTCACTCGGTGGAGAGACTCCACCGAGTGACTTCTTCACCAAACAGGCCTCGGCTTGGGCTGCCAATTTATGGCTTCCGTTAGCATGATAAACCGAGGGCTGCCGGCTTCCTAAAGATATTTTTATAAAATAAAGAGCTCTAACTAACATTACCCCTTACAACTAACGCTGGCGCTGGGAGATGTAATGGCGCAAGACACTCCAGCAACTCTCCTACCTAATATAGTGTTAAACTACAGTGTCATATAGCAAAGGGTGTGTAAGTTTGACTTCAGCGTTGTGGCCGATGTCATATGTGTGTGTTGTCCTACACTACTACGAGGGCTGCAATAAAAGTATCGGGAATGGAATATTTCCACTATTCCTGTCATAATAAAATCTTTTTAATTGCAAACTCCTTGGTTCTGAAAATGGAATATGATTTATTTATTTTAAAAAAGATTCACGGTCTTGCCACAAGGTCTTATGAAACTTTTTAAGTCGTGAAGAAAATGAATTGACTCGATAAAATTCAAGATCGGTGATTTATTATGACTTCCGAAGTGGTTTAACACCGAAACAATGTGTTGACCGGATGATCCCCGTCAAGGTCGTCCAAAAACTGCAATCACACAAGAAAACGTTGATGCTGTGCGTAAGCTGATTGAGGAAGATCGATATGTATCATACATTATACCGCGAAATTCTGGCAACTGTTGAGATTGGCATGAGTCAAATACAATTAATCTTGCATGAACAATTAGGTATAAAAAAGTTGTTTCCCGATGGACACCGCATTCGCTCTGTAAAGAGCAAAAAGCTTCTGGCGTCACTTGATGCGTCAGAACTCCCGAAAGATTTCACGCAGGATCTCCTCGCCCTCGTATAAGAACATATCAACAGATAACAACATAAATATAGCCTATTTTACTCACGATGAATGTAGCTTTCCAATAATCAAAGAATTTTTAAATCAGCACAAAAGCTTTTGAGTATAATCGTTACTAACACACACGAAATACAACTGTCTTCCATGATATATAATTATATGTCTTCTAAGATATAAAAGTTTGGTGGTAGATATATTAGTATAAATTTAGACCCTGAATGAAATTTAGGTAGCATTAATATTAATTTCGATTATGTCACACTCTTCTCGTAATAGGATTGTCGTCATATCCGAGTGAGTCACGTTTTCGTGCTCGAAAAGATTAATTTAATCCTCAACTCCTGTACTTAATATTCTAACAGATCGCATTTAAACTTTGCGTAGTCCATATGATTATTAACATTCTAATCCATACACGAATATTAATTGTCTTCAAAAATACTTCTCCAAAAAATGACGAAAAACATTTTATGAACATATAATATCCATAAACTTTTAAAATTAATCTTTAAAACTATAAATGCAAGCAGCTTTGTTGTTAAGACAGTTTTGGGAAGCATTAAATTTTCAATATGGATAGGTATTGCACTTTTGCGGTAGAAATTACATAAAGCATATTCTAATGCAAATCTCAATTGGCGCCAAAAATCTGGGCACTCTTATAGCTTAAATTTATAGTGGGCATTGAATATTACTATAAAAAGGCAAAATGTAAAAAGTAGCAAAGATCCGCCATGGTGCATATCGGTAAATAACGTACCATTACTTCACTCAAAAAGTAAAAAAAATAATAATTTTACAGTATTATTAAAGCAATGAACATGCAACACTCGTGAAATGTGACTTTTTGAAATTAAGAGGCAATCCTTGACAGTCATAATGTATTTCTTTATTAGCATAACAATTTATGCAGAGCGTTACACACAAACTTTTGTCTGGATAAAAAGATTCGTTTGAGGAATGTGCTCAACAAACATAAAGTTTTCAACTTTGTCTTAGCGAAGTTTGAAGAGAGGCAAATATAAATGTCATTCTCGCAATGTAAAATGAAATAGGCGACATTCACTTGATAAAATACTGGAGTATACAAAATAACCATCTTTATTTTCGGTACTTGTACATAAAAAGTTAGCTTTGCAGAAAATACTTAATATTTTAACAAACTTAGATTAAATGGCTTTTATAGTCATGTAGCGATTGCAAATTAAGGTATCGAAAATTTCATTTATGACTAAAAAGGTATATTTAAGTAAATATTAAATAAAACTATTACATAAATATATGTAACAACATTTTACAACTCGTTAAAATTTTACAATACTATAGTTTATATATCGAAGTAACCAATAACTAGCTACCATTTAGAAAGATTTGGTCTGAACTATTCAAAATGTAATAAAATTTCATGTACCTATACAGAAAAAAATCCGCCATCTACGAAGTATTCCGACGTGTACTGCAAAAATCTTCAGGATTGCAATTATTTAAAGTATAATCATTATCAAAAATTATCACAAACTTTCATTACGCGGTTAAAGTTGTAGGGTCAATCAAGTACGCAATATAAAGAATAGCACTCCATCTACTACACTCTATTCAGAATATCTGAAGGCTTAATTGCCTAATCTGGCATGATAGCATAATTTATCTGTATCGTTTCACTTTAAGGCATTCGAATAATCGATTTAAATTTCAATTATTCTGCTTTAATATTTAAGAAACGTTTGAAGTTTTATAAAGTAAGGTAATGCGTAGCTTGATTACTAATTTTCTATTACAGGAATAGTTTATTAAAATTAGCCGTGGCACTCATTGGCAATAAAGACAAATCATAAACAAAATCTAAACAATTTCGAATTTAAATTATTATTCATAAAACGAGAACACACACTTCATACGTATTTTTCAAAAATATTTTGATAGTAGTTACGTAAACTTAGCGTTAGATAGATACATATATATATAAGTTACAACAATATAGACCTGTTCAAAATAAATTAGTTATCACCGTCATACATTCTTAATTAACTTTATAAGTTAACAGCAAATTAGCCTTCATTTATTGGAATGGCCTTCATATGGAAAAAAGGTTTATTTTACCTAATTCATAAAATAAATATGAAATCCCATCCTTACAAAAACTTGTAAAATCTAGTAAAGAGAAATGCCCTGAAAAGCAATTTCATTGAATCTGTAGACCCGTCTTTTTTCACTCCATTTAATGATTCGTTCTATTTAAAATTAATCTATCGGAATACGTAGGTCGGCAGAATATCGCAACATTGTATAAAAAACATATTTTTAAAAAATTTCTCGGCTACTACGACGGCCGATTTTATGTAGAATGAATTAGGATAAATGAATTTGAAGCATTAATACTAATGAAATTTTAATTATTTATATGATTTTTTTACTGAATCTATTTAATACTAAACTGTAAAGCGCGATTAAATCAATCAATCATTAAAATCATCATCATTAAATGATCAATCCATAATAACACATTTTATAATAACAAACAATTTTAATTTAGCTACAAAAACGAATATTGTAAATATTCTATTAATTAAATCCACACGATTGCAATTCAGCTTTAATCTTCTTTAAGTTGCTGCTTTCTTATTTCAAACGAAGGCAGACAAGAAGTCGCGTCAGCTGATGGAAAAGTGGTCACCGACGCCCATGGACCATGGTTATCTTAATTCATTATGATAATTAAAAAAAATGTGACCACACGAATAACAGTGTCATTTAAGTACGAATATATTTGTTGATATTGGTCCGCAAGTACTCGGAAAGGAACAATATATTAAGAGTAATTATATTTTTCTATATAATGAATTTTATACAATACAAGTGAAATTTTAACCGGAAAAAATATGAACGACTTCAAACAGTACAGAACCATTTAACGCATAACACAAGCGGGTAACAGAATGAAATTGCACCGTGATTTCTGCCCCCGCATTTTAAATATCTTCTAAGATATTCATTTAATCAAAATGTCGGGTATAACATGTTTATGCTAATATAATGGAATGTTTTTGAATGTATTAACTTTTATGTGAACTTACACTATATTACCTTAAATGAGCTTTAAACATGCCTGATTATTTATTTTTTATAATTTATTCAAAAGATTAAAGTGCGTTATTCACTCAAAACATAGATATGTGCGTTCCAAGACTTTATTGTAGACCATTTCAAGAAGTTCAAGTTCTACAATATAGTTTGCGAGAGCATTAATCTATGTTTTAGGAAGAACCCACAATAATCATTTTAATAAAAACAAATTTAAAAAATGCAATTAGGCTAATTAAAAGCTCGTTTAAGGTGTAACTAATAAATACAGTGTAACTTTACAAATAAATTACTGCTTTTAATTTTATTTTTATTCTATGAGCATGAAATATGTCATAGACAACATGAAATAAACAAGGAATGAATATCTTAAAAAAATTAAAATGCACTGGCAGAAATCACGGGACAGTATTGCGCACAGTATTGCGTTATGACCTGCTAATATTGCGTAAAATGGTGATATACTGAGTGAAGTTGGTCACATTTTTTGTTAAAATGTCACTTGTTAATATTATAATCATTACAATGGTATTTTTTCGTATTACCAAACCATCAATACGTTTACAATGTTTCCGAAACCAAATCTGTAATTCTGTTCCTACTCACAGCAGTCTAATGAGGGTCACCTCAAAGACAATTTATTTACAACTAGATTACTGCCGACTACCCTTATATAAATTTCGGTCATGTGTACTCCCATGGGTACATTTTGCGTTTCTTACTTGCTTTGTACTGAATTTTATTGGCATCTTGTATTGAAATATTGACGTCTTTTTATATAAAAACAATTTACGGAATCGCAAATATTAAAAGGGCTTGGTGAAATATAAAAATAGTCTGCTTAAGTGAAACATAGGATAAGCGTATTTATTTTATTCGTTTGTATATAATTTAGTTTCAGTTTATTTATATAAGTATTTATATACAAGCTTTTTTAATGCGATAAAATTAAAAACTTTTGTTAGTATAACTATTTCTTTTATTTACATTATTGTTTCTTTTAAACGAATTTTCGTTTTTTTTCAAACGAATTTGTGGATAATCTGTTTAAATAAAATTTATTGACTTTTGCATGTTAAATAAGCTTAAAGGTATATGACATGTGATGATATATTTAGTAGATCTCCCTAAATATTTCCAAGAAGTCATTATGTTATTATACAAATTACAAGGGAGTTCCAAACTCCCTCCTGATTTATTCTCTAAATGTTCTAAAAGACTGTATATTTTTTCATAAGTACCGGGACAATTCTTCAGTTTGGTATTTTTAACGCTATACCACACTTAAGTTGTGATCGATCAGCTTTATATTCATTGCGACCTAGACATGATGGGTCTCTATACCATTTGAAGATAATTACGATAAAAAATAATGTTACAGTATTGTAAGGACATTTTTTTTAATTTCTGCCCTTCTCCTCATTGTTACAGAACTGTCTAAACAACAGAAAATGTTAATGTCGATTGAAAATCATGTCCAGGATAAATATTAAAAGAGCGAATTCACCTCGTTAAATAGTAATAAAAGATATGTATTCAAAACGTCAGAGCATAGCTTTCATATAACCAAGGATGAGTTCCTAAAAAGAAACCTATTACTGAATAGGATTAAAAATACTAAAAAGCTGTAAAATTAACAAAAACTAAATGGGACTTCATAATTTAAAAATTAGTTTCATCATCATCATCATCATCATCAGCCTGCGCTAGTCCACTGCTGGACATAGGCCTCCCTAATGAAAAATAATATTAAAATTAGTTTTAATATTGTAAAAAAGATTACACTCTTTTTTGTACTGGGAGCATAACTCTATGCTCCTGTACTTGATTGATTCTATATTGGTACATGAATGGAACATGAAATGCTATTAGACTTGTTTAAAACACAGCGCCATTTTACAACGGCAACTTTTTACCGCTGTCAGTGACAGTAATTTATTGCTTTTTCCGCCTCTAATTTCTATAATGATAAATATATATTCAGCGTTGACCTTTTTCTAACTTTCATTGTTTTTAGCTATATGTTAAAGCTGTTCAACTGGATATGGGTGCACATGGGCGATCTCATTTAATATTATTATTTTTATTGGTAATCAAATCAAATCAATAATTAATACTTAATAGACCTATTAAGGATTTTCTAGCAGAAAGCATCCTTTCACTAGTAACTTGTATTACTTATATTACTAACGTATTACTTCCTTCTAATGATCTCTCATTACTAATATGAGCAACCCATGGGATCTACATTGTCCTAGCCAACCAGGAAATTGCAATAAAACATCGCTTTACATATAAAAGTGAAACTTTTTTCAGAAAGAAGATGAATAACATGTTTAAACATTAAAACTATGAAAAGCATACACTCAAATTCAAAAAAATCTTTATTAAATTCAAGCTCAGTCAAGGATACAACACAGGCAATATGTAAATAATTTCCACTCTTTTGTAACTTAATATATGGATCCAACAAGTGTTTTTAATCAATGTTGCATTTACTAAATTTTGGAAACGTAAGTGTCATTTTACTTTTAAATAAATTTTTCTGCAAACAAGAGAGTTTCACTCGGTGGCATAAGCTGGATAATGATATCGCAAATTGAACATTATCCCACGGAACTTGTAAGCAACAAAAAAAAAATATAAAACAAACAAATACGTACAGAGTACACGTATGTATTACTTAATAACGAATGATAGTCTGCCAAGGTGTAGTAAGTAAGCAATTACGAGATATTATTAGTATTGTAAGAGAGAGAGCACATTTAGCAGAATTCACCAGAATTGCAATTTTAACAACAAATAAACATATTATGATTCGTTCGGCCTAGTCAAGTTTGCGGAACATAAAATATTTTTTAAAATCTACAATTAAACTTTATTCTAGGCTCGAATTTCATGTCTGGACGATGCCTAAACAAACTTAGACTAACTTACTACTCCCCCCGTGGCCCACCGCCACGGTGGGAGTCGTGCAACCCAAAAATGCTGATCATTTGGATGAAAGTTAAGCTTGATTGGTCATAATGCTTATTAATGAATAATTAAATGTATACCCTTACAACCATAGGGATTGGTGATTGCAAAACTATTTTCATATAAAATAATATTTAATTTAATTTGTGAGTTAGCGAAAAAAAATCTAGACACATGAGGAAACTTTTCCATTTTATCTTTTTGTATGCAAATAATTAAAATTGTTGTGTCAGTTATTTGTAACAGAAAGATATCGGTTTTAAAATCGATGAATTGGGATGGATGACCGGACATATACCAAAACTTTTTTTTTTTATTTTTTCTGTTTTTCTATCTGTTTGTTTTAACTTATCTTTGGCAGATAGCGGATTTAGCAAAGAGTAACTCAGGTTACTTTAAAAGATGACAATGAAAAATTTAACACTTATGATTTAAAATATTGAAGTTATGTTTGATATTGTCTTTTATTTGTCTAAACTTAATTTACATTATAACTACAAACTTTACACATGTCCAATAACTGTCTAGTAGCGCACGTGACTCACGCGTGTTAGATTCTACATAATTATAGGGCAACAAAAAGCCCGAGGCTAGAATCAGGATATGAAATTGCGAAAAATCTCAATTGAGGGTACTCGAATATTATGTATCTACTATTAAACTAGCGAGCCGCCCTGGTTATGAAGAGGTGCCATGATGAAATGTTCAAAATCTTTGGAACTATTATTACACCAAAACCACTTCGAACATAAGCCATTTCATATGTTATTATTATAGGTATATTGTATAAATGGTTATTGTGGGTTATCCTTATTGGCCCTATTAACGTATACAATACTATAGTACATTATTTTTATTTATCTCGCGGGTTTCAGCCCGCCTTTGCAATATAAGCGCAAAAAATGTATTTAGTTAAGACATCACAATAGAGATCTTTAAAATTATTACTGTTTGTCTACAATCTTATGCATGTATAATATATAAAAGAATATCGCTTAATAATCCGTTTTGTAGTTTTTAAGGTTTAAGCGTACATAGGGAAGGACAGAGAGCGAAAGCGACTTTGTTCTATACTAATTAAATTATAGAATAAAAAAGACAATTACATTGAAACACAAAGTAGCTATTTATATCTGTCAATTGAAATATTTCTATGAGTTAGTAAGCTATAGACCAGGTATGAAATGTTAACTTGTGACTATACATATTAATTTGTGTGTCAAACCAGCTACATTTTGACAAAAAGATGCTGGAATTTTAATTTATATAGAACTAACACTGAACACAACTTTGTAAAACGTTATACGAAGCAAAAGCTTTGCATTTTTACGTAAAATATATCTCAATTTCGAGCAGGTGTGGATAATGGTGGTTTACAGAGAACATTAAAATGAGTTTTATCTACATTCACCACTGGCACAAAACTGGATGTCTTCAAAATATGAACACAGTACTGTTATTAAATTGCAAGAATTAGTAAAGTTTGAATGCGTATAAAATTTAAAGAGAATCAAATTTACGTTCAAGAAGGAAAAAACACTTTATATCTTTTACAATTACATCGTATCTGATGGAGTCCAAATATTTATCTTACTCTGCTTGATTTTGGGTTGAAACTATCTTACGTTGGTCACATTTTTTATTATTGTAATAAATTATTTGATAACACTCAAGACCTACACCTAACCAAAATTAAAAAAAAATGTTGTTTTATATTAAAATGTAATAATTTTAAACGTTATTTTTATCTTACATATTTAAAACACTCAAATTTTATTTATTTGTATATATATGGTGACATGAAAGACTCAAACATTGTTTAGTCTCGTCCGGTGTAGCCAGACTTTTCAAATGTCACGCTAGTCAGCTTGTAATAAATGCAATTATTTTTTTTTATACCTACTGATTGATGATAGATCTAACTTACAGTACACGTTCAGAGCAATAATACACTTGTGCTCCAATACCCATTTAAATAGCTCAGTCGCACAATAAACATACAAATATCTAAGCATTTTAATTTTTAGTAATATTTGATCAAACGGATCGATTTTTATAGAATTAGTGCTTTCAGTGAAAAGTAGTATGTAGTGAACAAATCGTTGACATATTTGTCTTATCGCTTCAAACCATTTTCAGTTATAGATAATATATGGTGATGCAATAGTGAATCTAGTATTTATCCAATAAGGACATTACAGTGGTAGTGTAGGTTTAAAATAGAAAAAAAATGTATTTTGTAAGTTGTAACGTTATTTTGTATTATATAACAATTAAAACAATGAAGCTAATGAATTATTCGTATAATATTTTATGATTCGAAATGTATTTATAAATAACCATTATTTCATAGTTTAAAAACATTTTGATATTATACTTTAAAACCACCAATGCTTATCCACGCGAGAGCAAAGGCGGGTTCTGTTTGTCCGTGCAGGCAATAGTCTTCTTTTTTTGTTAAAATGTAAACATGACGTTTTAGAATAAAAAAACTCCTCTTTGATTTCAGCACCTCCTAAATTTATTGATTAAATAGTTAGTACACAGTAATTTTCTAGAAACAGCATTCACAAACATAACGATAATTTAACTATTTAAATTTTAGGTACATATTATAGTAAAAGATGTAATGAGAATTAAATCATACAATGTATCTAATAAAAATCAGTCAACGTAATCATCGTTTCTTCGACACAATTGTCCTTCTAGCGGAGGCCATTAAAGAATGATTAAGTTCAGTTAATACCGCGTCTGTCTCTTACCGTTCTGTTCAAAATTTTTAAGGGAAAATATTTTTTTTAATCGGGTAAGGTAAACGAAAGGTTTTTAATTGATTTACAAATTGTAGTAAAATTTTATTTCAATTATAAAGTAAGAAAAGTTTTATAAATATAGTTTACTTTTTTAGTTACACAAAAATTAATATCTCTATTTTATAATGCATGATTTCAAATTACATTCTTGGTAACAAGTCCGATATTCTTCGTAGATTGTTGTTAACACTATTGAGCCTTTTGATAAAGGTTTATGGTTATAGATTACAACTTAGTATACATTTTCAACATTCATCATCATCATCATCATCATCATCATCATCATCAGCCTGTGTTAGTCCACTGCTGGACATAGGCCTCCTAATGCACGCCACGCTTCGATCTTCGGCTATTCTCATCCAGCCCACCGGCCACTTTGCGAATGTCGTCACTCCATCTTGCCGCAGGGCGTCCTACACTACGTTTGCCGAGCCTCGGTCTCCACTCCAGAACTTTTCGACTCCAGCGATCGTCAGTTCTGCGGCTTATATGACCGGCCCACTGCCACTTCAGCTTACTAATCCGGTGGGCTATGTCGGTGACTCTGGTTCTCTGTCCGATCACATCATTTCTGATGCGGTCCTTCAGAGATACTCCGAGCATAGCCCTCTCCATAGCTCGCTGAGCGACTTTAAATTTGTGGACCAGTCGAACCGTAAGTGTCCAAGTCTCGGCACCGTAGGTCATAACGGGTAGGACGCACTGATCGAAGACTTTCGATTTGAGGCTTTGTGGGATGGGTGACGAGAAAACTCGACGAAGCTTATGAAAAGCTGCCCAGCCCAGCCGAATCTTTCTGTTGGCCTACCCTCAAAGTTGTTTTACCTGAGTTGGAGCGTTTGCCATAGGTAAACGTACTCCGAAACTACGTTGAGGTTGGTGCCATCGATTGTGATCGCTCCTGGATCAACGTGCTCGTTTAACATGACCTTGGTTTTTCCCAAGTTCATCCGGAGACCGATGCGTGCAGAAGACTCAGCCAGGCTTTGCACCATTTATTGGAAGTCCTTAGCGGTCTCAGCCATGATGACGATATCGTCCAAATCGCAGATGTGAGATGTACTCACCGTTCACATTTATGCCGTGTCGCTTCCAGTTGAGCGTCCTGAACATGCCCTCAACATTCATTTGTTCATTAAAGTTAACATAGAACGCGCCCATAATGCGCTTCCCAATCGTTAGAAATTCATTGTTTTTATGATTATTAC
>JAGSMT010000499.1:0-69415 GCA_029286875.1 Lamproptera curius
ATCTGATACCTTTATTATAATTTGACTGAACATCAGCCTGTGTTAGTCCACTGCTGGACATAGGCCTCCCCTAATTCACCCCTATCCATTATGGCTTTACCTTTAGCAATGACGAATTTCCATATTGACATTAATTCCTTTTTCAAACCCTAGTTCATCTCGGTATAGTAAGTAGAGTTGAAACTACAATATTGCTAAAAAATCTTTATTGTTCGTTTCTCTCTATCTAGACCGCTATCTCTATCAGCCTTTGTCGTTCTCGGCATCTATTCTAAGTGTGTACCACATTTCATAGAAATCAGTTTAATGGTTTAGACAGTAAAGGCGGATAGACAGACAGGGTTATTTTCGCATTTATAATATCTTTACGCATTATGTTTGATGATAGCAATGTAAACACGTTTATTTCAGTAATAACAAACTTCGAGCAAAATTCAAAGAGGTTGCTAGTACCTACGTCTCATACTTGAGATGGAATATTAACGCTTTATTCAATATTTTTCACCGCACTTACAAATTGTCGTCATTTTTTTGGAGGACATTTCTATCTTTAGGAGTAAAGAGACGTTGACGAGGGTCGAAGTGAGATTAGAATATTTTGTTCCCTTTGTCTATTGGATTTTTTTCATTTGAAAACAATGTCAAATTGTCTCTTTACCTCAGTGTTTACTGAAATCGCGTGTCGCTTATCTAAACCTATTTTTGCTGTTAATACCTATTTAATTTCTATAATTTAGTCGTCTTTTTTGCGGAACAATAAATGATTTAATAAAAATGCAGGCAGCTTCTTATATACAATATTAAGTAAATATTTCCGAATAGTTTACTGTGCATGTTTATTTTAAAATAAAACAATATTTATTTAAAAATAGTTAGTTTTGACACTATTGTACACCGTATTTTTCAACATATAACTGAGTTATATTTTTCATTATTTCACATATAGCAAAAATATATGTATAAAGTCGAAGTTTTATTCCTTTATATAAGGACTCGATTACTGAAAATGGCCGGTAAACGGCTACAAATTGTTACTACGTGTTTGTGTAGTCTCTATTTGATCAAGTTTTTATTTTATTTACTGTCTCTGTAGCCTCAAGGTAATGGAGCGAGCTTTAGAAATTGGAGGTCATAACTTCAAATTCTGCGAGGAATCAACAACTTTTTATTGTTGTTTTCTAGTTGATTAGGGCAATGCACACTGATCACCCAATTGCCTGTGAAGTAAGATGATCAGATGCATCAGATAAGCATGAACAAAGTCGCTCATGCGCCTGATCTCCCTCCGGTCGTGTCGGTTATCCGTCCCATCGGGTTTTGAGAGTATAAAGAAATAGGGAGTGCACATGTGTTTGTGCGTACACTTGTTCACTGTACATCTTCTGCGCAATTGGCTTATCACTAATATAGATTGGCTGCCGTAGTTTAATTCAACTAGGACGACATCATTATATCTTATCAAGAGATATGCAGTTTCTCTGAAATAATAGTATCCATCTTTTAGCTAGCTTTTTTATCAGTTTTTTAATATTTATTCTATTTAAATAGAGCTTAACACTAAAACTTCTATTAAATAATACTTTTTCTTACAGAATAGTTAACGATAAACCAAATAATACAACACATACAAAGTTCGTAAGATCACACAAATCACTCACTTTTCGGTTTACGGTAAAAGCCGATTTATGCATTCCTAGACAGTACAATTTGAATGCTACAATTATCAATATATTATTTAAACAGCTGCCTCCGTATCCAGTAGTATTGGCGTTTGCTTTAGAATTTGGAGGTTGTGGGTTCGAATCCTGCAGGGACTCAACAAATTTTCGTTGTTTTTCCTAGTTGGTTAGGACAGTTTGGGCTGATCACGCAATTAATTATTTCTATTGTTTGCGCGAATATTATACATTATTAATAAAATGACTTTACGGACTTTATCGCGTTTATTTTACGTTCAAATTCCTGACGTTTCAAACACTTTCCAGTGGCCGTGGTCACGGGGTAAACTGTCTACCCGTGACCACGGCCGACATGTAAAATAAACGCGATAAAATCCGTAAAGTCATTGTATTTAATAATGATAACCCAATTGTCTGAAAAGAAGATGATCCATGCATCGGATAGGCATGTAAAAGGCGGTCCACCCACCAACCCGCATTGGACCAGCGTGGTGGATACGGTCCAAAACCCCTAATGGATAGGGTGTATTAGTGGAGGTCTCTGTCCAGCAGTGAACTATCGAAGGCTGATGATGATGATTAGGTGGTAAATATAGTTGTTTTGGTGGTAATAAATCATACGAAGAATTCGGCTATATAAACACATATTTCGTTAACATAATATTGTCATTTAATCAACAACGCATGTGACTATATAATTAAAAAAGTTTAAAGCAAGTCCAAATTCTTACGCCAATTTATGTGTATTGAATGTTTTAGTTTCCATTGTCACTTCGATATTCTTCGTCTAAGGTTGGCATTGTTTGCTTTGGCCTCGTTAATGGACGACAAGGAGAGGCGTCCATTAGTCTTTTCAGGCATACGACTTTTCTGAAATAGATGGATGTCTATTATGCCTCATGTCTTTACCAATCATTAAACGATTTTTATTCATTGTAGTCTCGAATGTAGAGTATTTGTCATCGAACTAAAATTTTTCCAACGAACGAGTCTCCGATTTCTTCTTTAACAAAAGTATGTATTGTAATTATTAATTAAGAAATATTTGAGTGAATTTCTAGGAAGAATATTATAACAATGTGGATTTATATACTGATTATTTAAAATCACGGATTAACTTAAATTCTATAATCGAGCGATCTGTCGTTACCCTATCAGGGCGAAGACAGATAAATTATTTAATTTTAAAATGCAAAAATTTATTTATGCTTTCCCATTTAATTGGTTATTTTTCCCAAAGCTTCTTAGTTTAGATAGGGATATACTTTTTTTTTCGATACTTTTTACGCACCCGGCATAAATAGCCTTAACAGACAAAGGGGGGAATAAAAGAAAGATTTATTCAATAAAAAGACTTTTTTATATTATCGCGTTTATTTTATATTAAAAACGGCCGTGGTTATGAGGTAGACTCCCCCGAAACATTAAAATGAAAATACACGCGATAAAATCCGTAGAAGTCCTTTTATTCAATAACTAGTTGACCCTGACAGACGTTGTCCTGTCTTAACGATGGCTACTTAAATAATAATAGAATAGGTGTAATTAATAAAATCAAAGTCTGTTTATTATTTTAATGCTTGATTATACTCAATATTTTTAGTTTTTCTTTCTTGCTTTAAATAGTTTATTGAGCGTTTCGAGATGGAAACAGATGACATATAACTGGCCATGTGAAAACGTGGATTTTAAGATTGATGCCACAAACAGCGACAGCACAACGACTGAGAATCGAAATTTGGAATGCAATTGGAAGTTAGACCCTTCAAATTCAAATGGGATTCGGAATCATAGAAAATCGTGGATCAAAACATATTCGCCTTTGTACCTACCTTAAGAATTGTGGCTTCGATGGCGTTGTTCATTAATTTTTCACCGCAATTGAACAAAGACGTGGTTGGTTTATATTCGACAATAACGACTACTGATCCGATTTTTATTAATCTAGCAAATTTAAAAACTCACTTGAATAGTTGACGATCTCGTTTGTTATTAATTCGCCTTGCAGCTAACTTTTTCGCTGAACCATACATGATCTTCGAGATTATGGGAAATGGTGAGAAAACGTTTTCGATGGGTTCAGGTTTAGCTTTAAGGAAAGTGACAAAAATTGTTAGGAAATATGGGGTATTTTGCCATTACCACTATCGATAATTTTGCGATCAAATCCACCACGTTGCCACAGTCAGATATTACAAACGTTTCCCAAGCGTCTAAGAAAAAAAATCGGTGAAAAATACTTAAGGGTAACCTGGAACTGGTTTTCCTTGTTTCCGTCGTTGAGATTTTTTAAACGATTAATTCCAGGTAAAATATCGTGACATTTTGAATAAAGAGTGTTCCAGCAAAGTCATCATGCTGGCACATTTCAAAGAAGCTGGTCAATCGTGGAAGGTGGCTTTTAATTCTTTGTAATACGTTTTCATTGTAAAGTACACCCTTTGACCATATTCCAGATGTACGGCCAAGTAAACTATAATGCGATGTTTTTCATGTATTGGAAATGAAAAAACGCCACTTCTCTTCGTTGCTACTAACATAGCGACCCTCGTAGTTTGAACACTTTCCATCACATACACATAAAATTTACATTTAATATTCCACAGGGACCGTGATGTGACAATGGATTTTATCACCATCGGAATTACCGCAGGAATCATATTCCCGTGAAATGAAATTTCATTCGGTTGTATCCTCTCACCAACCAAATGAGGTTGTGTGCATGTGACAATCCGCGCCTGTCGCCGAATACGCGATGCTTAACAATAAAGTCCTTGAGCGATTTTAACTTTCCTTTGTGGTAATGTTGTGGCGATCAATAGGTGATTGGCCAAGAAATAATTCTTGTCGAATTTCTGCCCACTGTGAATTGCATGTGAACGTTATAAACAAATCTGGTGTGCCATAATGACGTACATACGACTTAGCATCTTTAGCGTATTCATGCATATGTCGCGGACTTTCGACGTATGTTGCTGGTAGAATAGTTGTTCTACTTGCATTCTGTGCATTTACATCATTATAGGTTGCATCCCGTATGAATATACTCTTCAGAACGCAGTTTTGCTTGGTCCAACCTGATAAATGTCGATCGCTCAGTTTCAACTTTCATGTACATATCCACAGTATATTGTGGAAGAGATGCCGCCATTTTAAGATATGATTATCATCATTTTCCTGAACCAGTCCCTGAACCAAAATCAGTTTGTATAACGCTTCCTGTGGTCTAGTGAGTTAAAAAGTTAGTTTAAAGATTCTTTAAACTAACTATTTTATTAAAAATCATATCCATCTTCACCTTGCCGAAATAATATGGGATATTATAGTAGCCAATCATATAATCGATTAGTTGCGAAAACGCGCTGTTGATTGCTACGCCGATGTAAAACAATATCTTGGTTTTCTAAATTTTCACCCACGACAACAATAAGCGACTTAGTCAATTGGGTGCATTTAAACGTCTGCGTGTTGTACTGTAGGGTCGTATCAGCTTTGATAAAAATTATTTGATTATCACACCGCAAAACGGTCGTGAATAATGCAACCAATTTCCTATGTTGATGAAAAGACGTTTGGAGTTTTTCCACAATTGGTTTTTACCGAAATATTGTGTACAAAACACTGATAGACTTTTCTCGCTAAATCGCCTATAAAATAAAGTTGTAAGAATTTGTAGTCACTATTCGGCGTTGGCAAAAAGTAACTTGTTAAAAATATATGACCCTGAATCTGACCCTGAATGTTGGCGAAAATTTTCTTGAATAACTTTTGTTGCACCAAATGACGTTATTTTAAAACAATTATTGTATTTATAAGTCAAAAATGTTTAGAAACTGACCCATTTGCAAAAAAACCAATGAGGTAATGGTTCTGGTGACGGTACCAATGGCATCAATTTGTCTTAACCGCTCACAACACATTCCAGGAGGTTCCTTTTAAAGTTAAATGCCTTACAATATGGGCATACAACGTTCATTGGTCCAATAGTAAATTTCTTTTGATTTGTACTGATTTCTATGCATCTTGATACGGGTTAAGCGCAACATTTATATGTTATTGATTTTGATTTTATCGATTCCATTCAACTTCACTCCACGCTTCTGTTGCTTATCACTTTGACATGCTCTTGTATATCTTATATTCGCAGCATTGTGAGTTCTACGACTTATGTTAGGACGTCTAATGGCATTTTCAAAACGGAAATTCAACTGTTAATCAAATAAACATATGCTATGGTACTCGATAACCAAGTAAACCATTTGATATGTTAGTAACATTCATATTACTCCATGCAAACTGCCAAAACTCCGTATTAAATTAAACTTTCAATGTTAGAAATGATTATGCGAAATATCCGTGATGTAAACTAAGAAATTCAAAATCTATCATCGTTTTTGAGGGAAATAATAAATTAATTATTTTACATGTATTTGCTACAATAAAATTAATTCCTTCGAAGTATTTGTTTTAAACGTCAAATGTTATAATATTACATTAAAAAGTTAAAATTGCCCAAAGCGGTAAGGTTGGAATAGATAACGAATTCTTAAATTTTATCAAAAACCGGGAAAAAAAGTATCCTGTGTGCTATTCCTGGTTCTAAGCTACCTCCTCACGCAATTTCAGCTAAATCTGTTCAGCGGTTCTTTAGTTATAAATGGGTAACTAACACGACTTTCTTTTATATATATATAAGATCATAAACTTCCTTTTGTTGGTAATTCAACAGGGGTACATTCTTTGAACTACTAAATCTAATTCCTGGTGATCATATTCACGTTCCTGTTCCAACTTCTCAATTAAATGCGTCATTCATTTCACGATTTGGCGTTGGCATTCCTAACCTGATTAATAAATTACCGCACATGAGGTAGCACATATCTTCGATCAAGAGTAAAGCACGATTATGTATCTCCTAATTCATTTCAATATCGTGATTTCTGTAACTGACACGACTTTGATGTAAAATATCTTCTGACATACTATCCTTGTATTTGGGCAAACGTGTTACATGGATTTGATAGAAAACATTTCGAAATTATGATAGCGAATAATGTGCTTGAGATGCAGAGATAATGGCTTCAAGCGACTGTCGTATCCCAATGGGTATCGTTTTCTAATAAGTTCAATTCTTGACATGCAGCACGATATGTTGGGAATATTACACCATTAACGTTCTGTAATGTCTCAAATAAAGTTGGCCCACGCACATTTACCAGCAACAACTGCAAATAGAAACATTCATCATTCTTGGATGAACTGTATACATACGACCAAGAGCATCGTAGAACGCAATCTGGATACGCAGGAACCGCGTCACCTTAGCTTCCTGTCTTTGAAAATTTTTGGATGAAGCATTCCAAGTATAATAACGTGGCATCTCCGAGTAAAGCAAAGTTCGTGCAAATGATCGCTTTGGCAGATCACAAAAACTGGCCAATGTATTTGCTGGAGGTGTTTCAGCACGTTGCGTAGCATTCGAAGCCATGAAATATACTCGTTGACCATTCTCCAAATGCACCGCCAAATGTATAACAGTAGGATGACGTTCGTGAATGGAAAATGCGAATATATGCCAAATCACTTCATCACAGTTCACATAACGACCAACTTTATAGCGTGAAATTTTATCGTTGTATTCCAGGATTGCAATCCAAAACCGCCATATCACTGCCTTTTGTGACATATTTGCAAATTTATTTTATGGACTTCACTGATTGCAGTATTCAACGTTGCATTGTGTCTTGAACGTTTTAGAAATAAGTGGCGAATATGGAACAATCCAACTGTTGTCGACAACGAAATCCATTCTTTTCACTTTCGTTGACAGTTCGACCGTTGTCATCTGGTGATCGACGCCGAACAGCGGATACCCATCGTTGCCAGTGACAGTCTCCGCCGTTAATTTCCGTGGATTTCGTTTAGAGCACTTTCCATCGACCATGCAAGATGATTGGGGATTGATGGCACCTCACGGTCCATGAATCATATTAGTAGTAACAACATCAGATAGGAGGATCCAGACATAAGTCTGGATCGACTTCATGATCAGGAATCTCGGCACATATGATATCATCTATTTGGTCAGGCTGAATTCTTTCCACTAACCAAATAAGAATGGTGCGTGCGGGCAGGCCTCGCTTTGCCATTCGATTGAATACATCCTGCATCGAGTATCTCCAAAGACGCGTTGTTTAACAATAAAGTTCAACGGGACCGAATTTTTGCCTGAATATACGTGCTGTGATGTTGTGTCTATCATTTGATGTTTGTCCGGGAAGCAGCAATTGAGTAATTTCTATCCATTTTGGATTACAGGTAAGTAATAAAGAGGTCTGGCCTGGCGTAATGACGAACATATGTCATTGCATCGTGCATAATCATGCATATGACTGGGCCACCAATGTACGTCACCGGCAGAATAGTTAATCGACCAATATTAGCTGCATTTCTTTCAGTACTAACTGCATCACGTAAATGGATGTACTCCACAGAACGCAGTTTGGCTTGGTTCAACCTAATAAATGTTAAACGTTCCGTTTCTATTTTTACATACATGTCAACGAAATACTGCTGAAACAATCGACAAAACCGCAGCAAATAGTTGTCAGCATTTTGACGAATCATCAAACGATATGCATAATAATTCATTGAGCTAACTTTCTTTGTAGTTTCTTCACCTGAAATTAAAAATTTGATAATTAACCAACCAAAGGCAAATAATACAGACATTAACCATTATTAAGATACTGATACTTTACCATTCAATTAATTTATCATTTTAATATTAAAATAATATCCATGTTCTCCTTGCCAAAACATCAGTGGGTATTGCAATGCGTCATATGATCGATGAGTTTCAGATATTTGTTGAGTTGCCCAGTATCGCGACGTAAGCACAATATCGTGTTTTTTCAATTGTTCACCAACAATCAGGATGGCAACTTCGTCTACTGTTGAAGCATTAAATGTTCTTTCGTGTGTTCCAGATGGTCGTTTATCTGCTTTGATGACAACTTTATAGTCATCATTTGGCATGCACTCTAAAGCAATCTTATACAACCTGACCAACGCATGATGTTCATAAAGCAGACACTGCAAGTCTTGAAGAATTGCTCGCTTCAATGCAGGAAGCATTGATCCCTAGGCGTCGATCAGTTGTTCTTCCATGGTGCCCATGAAATATATTTGTAAATATTTATCCTGTATCTTCGAAAGGTAGTAATGATCCAACTCGATGATGGTGAATCTGTCCTTGTATCTACAAAATAAAAACCAGACAGTATTAACTGGGTTATAAACACTTTTTCTGTGGGAGAGTAGAGTTCAGTATTAGCAAATATAATACATACCAATAGATAAAGTAAACTATTCTTTAACTACATTCTATGTAAGTACAAAAATAATACTTAAATGTCGGATTAAATCCTCCTTTTCGATAATGTCTGCCCCAAATAACTTCATTTGGAAACAACTATTGTATTTTCGAGTATTTGCAAGAAAGTGGGTGATTTTGTGTTTCGCCACAAAGCAATGAATACAATGGCTCGGGCGGAGTCAACACTGACAATTTCACTGTACCATTAAGGCAGCATAATCCAGGCGTTTCTCCGGAAAACATTAATGCACCACAATACTCGCAAACAACATCCATTTGCCCAATGCAAACGCTTGGATGCAAGCTGTAATCATTGCTGCAATCGTATCGAAACGCTGCTCGATTCAAATCAGCTAAATATCTTGTTCTGCGTCTGCGATATCTATTTGTTGACTTCTGTTGTTCGCTCGACGATTCTGCATTGCCAACCGAGCTGTTTTACGGGCTGCTTCACTTTGCTCTCGTGATTGAGAAGCACGAAGTCGAGCCATACCATCGCGGCGCTGTTCACGTGCAATTTCTTGTTCTTCTTCAGTCCTTTCATTTGCGTATTTTGTATTCTTCTTGCATTACGGCTTTGTCGGAAAGATTTGATCGACTTGGTCGCGGCATTATTAATTAAACTTCACTTCACTTCAATCTGCTTGTTAATAATTTATTTAATAGAAATAGTTTTAATATTGATTTCTTACAAATATATAAAATATAATAAATATATAAAATAATAAAACAAATATTCTTACAAATTGTCATCCATACGTCATTACGTAGCCGTCATTATACGTCAATTTTGTTATTCCAATTCTGATTCTTTTGTTATACCACGTTTTATAGTGACTGACGTTACATGTCAAGTTACACGGAATGCTGTCGAACGGGATAAAAGTATTCTATGTCCTTTTCCTGGCTCCAAGCTACCTCCCTGCCAATTTTCAGCTAAATCGGTTTAGCTGTTCTTGAGTTATAAGTGAAGTAACTAATGACTTTCTTTTATACATATAGATGTGTAGTATTCGCCTAAACAAAAGAAAGAAAGATTTACCCTGGGATTCTATTAGTCACCTGCTACATTTCTTTTCAGGTATGAAACTATAATTATAATTTAAAAAGTAAATTAATTTCTTCAGGGTAAAAGAAAGAAAAAAAATATTGTTTTGGAATGTTTAAATTTCATTAAAAGTTTTATGCATCTTATCTGAAAATGTATCCAATAATATATCCTATTTCCTTTTTTAATCAAGACTAAGGCCTGAATATTCTGTGTTAAATTTTGAAAGGGGTAGGTCTATAATAACAAGGAAATAATGGGGAAGTACTTAGGTGGATGCCGACCAAAGAATAGAATAAAAAAATATATATTTCTTCACTTTTACTATGAGTAACGGACAAAAAATAGCTAAAACATATTAAACAGGAAGCCATTAGCGTTAAAGCGAAAAATAAAGTCAAATGAAACGTAAAAAAATATTATAAGATGAAATGCATAATAAATTTAATCCTAATTACGTTTAAAAAGAGCCGAGTAAACAAGAAACAATTAATTTGAATATTAATTGGACCCGATGACTGGCTTCTTAAAAAAAAAAGATATTGGGAACAAGTCTTAATTGATTTAAAAACGAATGCTGGCCTCAATTAGCGGATCTCTTTTATTAAAATTGAAATAATTATGTAAATGGACAATACAATGAAAAACATATTTGATGTGGACACTATATTCAAATTACTTTTGAGACAATTTGGGCTAATAACCCAATCGTCTAAAAATTAAGATGACCCATGCGTCAGATGGGCATGCAAAAAGTCGGTCTACCAACCAACCCGCATTGGACCAGCGTATAAGATACGGTACAGAAATCCCCTATAGGTGGTAGGTCCCTGTTTACCGCAGAAGGGCACCGTAGCCAGCTGTATTTACTGGTAAACGAGACTTAACACCTATGTCTCACGGTAGGGCGGCGTTGGCGATACCACTGGTATTGCTAATGTCTATGGGCGTCGGTGATCACTTCCCATCAGGTGGCCTGACTGCTCGTCTGCCTGCGTATGCCATAAAAAAAAGGAGAGGGCATGATTAGAGAGGCCTATGTTCAGTAGTCGACTAACACAGGCCGATGATGACGAGGATGATGATCTTATTTATATTTCATTAAAAAACATAAACCTTAACAGAAAGTATATCTTACGTAAAAGTGGATAATACAGTATTTGTCATCAAATTTTATGTTTTGTAAATTTTAGTACTTATGTTACCTCCATGTGCTACGTCGTTATGCAGGCATGGTGGCATTGGCATGCTGTACATAAGAAAGAAAGAAAAATATGTTTATGTAGTATATTAAATGAAAACAAAAACTATATTAAACATAGTGCACCAAAAGGGCTTCCACTCGGCGTTGAATCATGAGTATTTTACCATCCATGAATGCTACAAGCTTCCGAGGTGATTTAGAGGATATTCTCCCATTTCTCTACCAGCGTAAGTTTGATATCTCCAAGGGTGACTAGGGGGGTTTCTTCCCCTAGCACGACGTCCTAGAAAAGCTCATCATGCATCATCAGCCTTTGATAGTCCACTGCTGGACATAGGCCTCCTCAATACACCCCTTTCCATTGGGGTTTGGACCGTATCCCACCACGCTGGTCCAATGCGGGTTGGTGGTGGACCGACTTTACATGCCCATCCGACGCATGGATCATTCACTTTTCAGACAACCGGTGATCGGGCCCAATTGCCTAAACAACTAGGAAACAACAATGAAAATTTGTTGTGTCCCGCAGGATTCGAACCTACGACCTCCGGTTTCTAAGCACACGTCCATAGCCACTAGGCTACGGAGGCTACCTCCGTAGGAAAGCTCGATCGGGTTTAAATCAGAACTGCGCGCTATCCACTCTATTCGGCTCATATTGACCTCTTTTAGGTCAATCATATACTATTTGTATATGATTGACCACAATGGGGCCGGGCATTGTCGCGCATAAAAACACTATTTTCATCCATGCTGGCTATAAAAAGACCAAAATGTTTATTAAGGATATCGTTAACATATGTTTGACTTGTCAAAATCCCATTTTCTAATAGAACCAGCTCAGTGCGACATTTCAAAGAAATCCCCGTACACACAGATAAAAAGCCACCGGTAAAGGGTACTTTACTATTCGATGATATAATTTAAACTAAATAGTTTGTGTCGTGTTATTTGACAACAATGTTGCTATCTGAAGTATGTCCATTTATGACTGTTCTTATAAATAACAATAACAATAATTATTTATCCAAAACTTTTAAATTGATTACATTTATATATATATATATATATATATTAATGAAGATTAACAAATATATCTGCATATTTTAATGGGTAATTATGTCCGTGCAGCTTAAATTTGCCTATATTAGATTTTTTAGACTTTGTTAGTTAAAAATATATTTAAGTAACTTTATAAATTTTATTAGCACGGTTAAATTAGTTAATTTTTTCAACAATTACCTACATAAGGCACATAGATCGCATTAAGGAAACAACAGAAGATATATACAAGTACCCGTTCATCATCATCAATTTTTTTTTGCATTTTGCTCTTTTGACTTAGCCTTGTTACAAAACACATCTGTTTGAATGGGTACAGATGTTATTGTATGCTTTAACAAGACGATAGCTGATGTAACTAAGATTATTTTTTTTTGTTAAAAAAATATAGCATAATTTTATTTTATACATTACCAGACGAAGGCTCGCGTAACAGCGAGTTATAAATTAACTCAAGTTGATAATTGCTTGATTCAATTTTACAGTATTAAAGTGAATTGTCTCCCCTTTACATTTTTAATTTATAAAGTTTAGTGTGACAAACTTACTTTTATAACTAAAAGTAAATATAGAATACGATAAATAAGTTTTGTAGTTTGCAATATATTCTTTGAACTTAGTTTCGAACTTGTTAAATGTTAGAAAGGTTAGAAGATCGATTCATGTAAAAAAGTTCTAACAGTTGCGAGTTAAGGAACAATGTCACTTAAGTTTTGAACGTTAGTGTGAGTGTATACTATTTTTAACCGATATCGAAAATCGAAAAATTAAAATGAGGTATATTCAAAGCCTGATTAAATTTATAAAGTGTAGTCTATCATGCATTAATCATGTCATATATGTTTATAATATAAATATATATATAAACTTTAAAGATACCAGAGATTTTATGTGCGGTGCGCGGAGCACATAGTTACGTAGAACGTTTATCATCATCATCGGCCTGTATTAATCCACTGGTGAACAAAGGCCTCCCCTAATGCACGCTTTCCCCATGAAAGAGGTTTTTGGACTGTATCCCACCACGCTGGTCCAATGCGGGTTGGTGGGTGGACCATCTTTTTATATGCCACATACATACCTTTCTACCTCCGACGCATAAATCATCTTACTTTTCAGACAATTGGGTTATCGGCACAGAACGCTTATATCGCTTGAAAATAGTTATGCACTGTTTGAAGGCGCTCATGTTTTTCTGTTAAAATATCTATATAAAAAAATAATGTTTAATATAACAAACACATTGACAGTATTATCACAGCACAACACAGTCAGTTACAATTTTTTATGAACAAATAAACAATAAGAGTTAAAGTTAAGTAGTTAAGTTTCTGCGCTACTGTATAATGGTGTAAGTGTTTTGTATTTATATTCAAACTGAGCTTAACCAAACCCCAAATGTTCCCAAGGTGAGGTAACATCTTTGGATGTTACCTCACCTTGGTAACATCCAAAATTCAAGTCAATCGAATAAATGACAGAATTATGTCAATAAAAGTCCTGGTGGAAAGAGAAGTCCTTAATATGATATCCGCAGATGCTCCCCAAGAAGGTTGGAGCCAGATGGAAAAAGACAATTTTTGTACAACTCTGGAAGGTACACTCCAACATTTACCCTGAATGGAGATAATTTTACTAGGAGGTGATTTAAATGGGCACATTGGAGAGGTTGATAAAGCATTTAAGCGAGTGCACAGAGGTTACGCATATGGCACTCAAAATGCAGGAAAGGTTATCCTCTCAAGTGCTATAGCTTTCGACTTAGCCATAGTAAACACTTTCTTCGCCAATAAAAAAGAACATTAAATCACATATAAAAAGCGGCCAGACATCGTCACAAATTGATTATATCCTTTTAAATCGATCCTATTTAGGCAGGGTTTCTAACTGTAATGTGATGCCGGGAGAATGCGCTATACACCAACACCGCCTTGTTGTGATGGATATGAAGTTTATGAAAACCCCGCAAGAAAAACCAGGCTTCGCGCCGGAACTAACCAAGTGGTGGAACCTTAAAGGTGAAAAAATACCAGAGTTCTGTGAACTTCCAGCCAACTTGGAAGTACATGACAATTTGGACATGGATACCATGTGGAATCACTTGCAAAAATCCATCATAACGGCTGCAAATAAAACTCTTGGTCTTACAAAAGGAAGACAAAGAATTGTTATTTCTTGAGACTTGGTGGTGGTCAAATTAAGTGCAAAATGCGATCCAGCTAAAGCAAACTACCTTTAAGACCTGGCAAACTACGCAAACATCGAGAGACCATGATATTTATGAGAAAGTTAAAAAAGGCACCAAAAAGAGCTACTCAACGAGCAGAATACCAGAAACACCTTTACAAACAACCTTAAGAGTAAGTAAGGTCAAAAATACATATACAAGCTAGCAAAACAGCGATACCAGGGCACAAAGAATTCAACTGAGGTTCAAAACCATACAAACCAAACCAAGGTCTAATACGACTTGTTGTCAGGAATAAATACAGCTTGGCATCAATATTTTGAGCCTGTTTCCTAACAAAGTTGCTAAAACTTCCATTGTGGAGTGTAATCTAGATCTTATATCTCATTACATCCTAGCAAGGTAAAAAAGCCCTACAAATGATGCAAACAAAGAAAAGCCATGGGCCCGGACGGTATCCCAGTGGAAGGCTTGGCAAACACGCAACCAGAATCTTGATGCTTACCAAACTTTAACACTGCGTTGTTCTCTTCTAAAATGCCAGAGGCGTGAGTTAAGCACCATATCCCAATTTAAGGCAGAGGTACAGGTACGAGTGTAATAACTATCGTGGAATCAAGCTTCTTAGTCATACAATGAATCTTTTTGAAAGAATAATTAACAGCTGCATCAGATCCGAGTGCTCGTTATCACCAAATCAATATGGCTTCATACCGGGCTTATTAACCATCGATCCTATGTTTGCCATGAACACCATTGCTGAGGAATATCGCTCTAAAGCCCGGCCATTATTTGTGGCATTTCTGGACATGGACAAGGCATTTAATCGGGTTCTACGAGACACAATATAGTGAAGTCTTCGAAAAAACATCCCGGAACCATATATTAAAATCATGCGGTGCTAAATCGATGGTTTGGACGATAGTGGGTGCGATTAAGCCGAGAGCTGTAAGGGAAGGTGTTCATCAAGGCTCGGTCCCTAGCCCTCTTCTGTTCTGCTTAGTCTTGGACTTGCTCACAGAGACGTAAAGTTCAGCTAGGTGTACTTTTATGTATGCTAACGATGTGGCAATCTGCACACAGAGCTGCTCTGAGTTGGAAGATGCTCTTATGTCGTGAAAGCATTAGTTGCAGGCCGGCGGCCTAGTGTTAAGTGCTGCAAAAATACAGTATATGTCGTTCAATAAACCAGATCCGTGCAACGATAGTCCCATTTCCATCGATGGGCAACTAGTCACCATGTGCAATCAGTACAACTCTGGGAGTATAGATTGCAAAATTCATTATTGAATCGCAGCGACGTGGCAAAATGGCGAAAATTAACTGGTAACTAAAGGGCTTAGTGTATAAGACCATAATTAGGCCAGTCCTTATGTATGACAGCGAGACATGGGCAGTAACTTAAAGAAACTACACCATTCAAGTTGCCGAAATGGAAATGCTGAGGTGGATGTGCGGCTCGAGGTTGGACAAAATCCGTAAGTAGTATGTGAGGAAACCTAGACGTACGTGACATCGCTGATATGCTGCGGAGAGCAGGCTGGATGAATAGCCACGTAATGAGGAGGCCACCTTTTTTAGGCATAGCCGCAGGCAGACGAGCAGTCGGGCTACCTGATGGAAGTGATCACCGACGCCCGTAGACATGGCAATTCCAGTAGTATCGCCAACGCGCTCCTACCGTGAGACATAGGATGTTAAGTCTTGTTTATCCTGTAAATACTGGCTACGGTGCCTTCAAACCAGAACACAGTAGTGTTTCACACTACTGCTTCGCGCTGTGAAATAGAGCAGCCGAGTGGTATTGCCCGGACGGTCTCCTGTAAACAGGGACCTACCACCGACATCGTCGGAAATTTGCACTGCAGCTTTCCACCCACGGACGAAGGCCGACCAAATAATATGGAAAGATGTAGGCCAGGACATGGTACAATGCAAGTTTCTAAGGAGGATGTCGAAGATGGGCGGAGGGAGAAAAGTATAAGAAAGCTGACCTCACCACCATGTGGGATACTAGCTAGGGAGAGAGAGAGATTGATTCAAATTGAGCTTAAAAAATACTACTCAGAAATTTTTGTGTCGATAAAATGACACTGTAAATGTAGTTTCTTCCTGGCAATTAGTGACGAAATACGAAGATTTTCATAAAACGAGAAAAGTAATATGGTCTGCTTTCTGCAGATATGTCGTGTTGGTTGCATTTATTTTGTGTTTCTTTCCAGCATCAATATTTACGGCGCTGACTATTTCCAAAAACATAAGCAGATTTTATTTCAATAACGAGAGATTAAATAAACCAGTCAAATCCACAGTTTCGAATAACCTAAGGAAATTTGCAAACAAAAATACAAAATTATATTTGAACTTCAGTCAATTACATCCACTTAATTTCGAAACAACAAAGATTCCAAAAACTCGAAACGGGCATCGTTTTGAATAATAATTAAATTTCGGTGACTTTATCAAAGAAATATGTTCGAGGCGGTTTTTAATTGTTTTGTAATTTGATGCTACGCTTAATTGAAGAAGACCTGTTTAAATGAATTCATTTTTGAAAAAAAAATCGAAATTTGCATTTACTCTTAATTAACAAATATTGTTAACGCATATGTTATAAATTTGTTTTGTATCTAGTCAAGTTTGTAGGAACGTAAAATGATTTATTGACAGAGTTATCTAAATACGATTTGACAGAGTGAGATGTCAAGGCAGGGACCCGTGGAAGCATAAGATAAAGAATAATACCGATGAAAAAAAAAATTATTTCTTAAATATCTCAGAAACTGTCGATGAACTGATTGTACGTAAATTTTATAAAATGGTTCCACATGACAGCTGCGTATCGAAAAAACATCTAAATCGAAGTGCCAGAAGTAAAGCAACAACGACACGTTGGTTGAAGACCTTAGCCTTCAGATGTTTCCCGCATGCTGCCCATCTGAGTTGAAATCACAGCGTAAATATGTAGTTTGTGGTACTGTTTCGTGATTCAGCTGTTTCCATTGGCTGGAAGTTATCGAGTCTAGATGATGCAAGTCGGCTCTAAATTCCATCAAGAGGTTTCTATCACCTTTATGCTACCGATTGATCGTCGCTAAAATAACAGAAATTTTTTATAATGAGGGTAAATTTAAACGTCCTCAATATTGACAATACTATAAATATGTGTCAAGAATTGGTAATTAAACCTTAAGCCTAGTGACTATCGAGAATATTTAGCCCAATTAAATATAAAATGAATAATAATAATTAAAGATATTTAAAATAACATATATCTTTTATATATTCAAAATACTGTTAACAAAGTGAAGAGATAGTAAGAAATACGAATTTATCGGAAAAGTTTCCACATATAGCAAACATTTTCATGAACATTAGTAGCAGGTGTGAAGCAGCTCGGTCTTCAGATAAACTTTGAAATGTCTGATAAAAATATTCAGGGTTTATCATAACTTTAATATTTATCGTAATTATATTTTTTTAAATACACTCTTTGGAACCTTAAATTAAACATACGGTTAATATATTATATTCATCATCATAATAATTTGTCTGTGTCAGTCCTTGCACGCCCCCGCTTCGGATCTTTGGCTATTCTCACCCAGCCCACACGCGCTACTTTGCGAATGTCGTCACTACATCTTGCCGCAGGGCGTCCTACACTACATCCGGGCCGCCGCTGGGGGCTGGGAGTCTCGCCCTGCGTGGCCTGGGAGCTCTTGACTCCCATGGCCCCTGAGTAACAGAATCGGGGAAGTCTGTATACGTAACTACAGGGGCCAAGACGAAATGCGCGTTAGTTCTGACGAAACCAGAGTGAGACAGATGTCCTTATGGCCGAGATGGGGCTGCTTCGGCGGCCAATGCTAGTGGGGTCGCAAAAACTGCAAAAGAGTTCCTGTGACCCCTGGCGGCAAGAAAGAACAACGTGGTAGTTTTAGTCGGTGCGAGTCCGACACAACCCGTCTTTACCCCCTCGAGGACGGGTATGCGTCGTAGGCATTTACTTACGGTAAAAAAAAAACAAAAATGGCGACCTACACTACGTTTTCCGGCTGCTCAAAGAATGCAAAACAAGAATTAATATGACTTAAGCTTCATATTTAAATAAAGTAGCGCAATTTTCTCTTTAACAAAACAGTACCCAACAAATTGCAAGGTAAAATGCAATAGTATATCTTTTATCAGCAGATTAAAGTTAATCTATCACCACAATAATAAGGCTATTTCAAATCATACCAATCAGATATTTTCACAATATAATACCCACTAAAACTTTTAAAATATAATTATTTCAATGCATTATTGCGGAACACGCCTGAAACGATTCTAATATTATTGCACGTAATTCGGACGGAACGTGTTTCTACAAAGCGGAATAAGTAATTGGTGTTGAATAAATTCGCATTAAAAATGTTTGAATACAAGTATTCGTGTTACTAGTATCACTAGATTTCTGCAAATACGCTATGATAGTAATAAAAAGGATTAAGTTTCTTACAAGGGACTATCTCGAGTTTTACTACCGCCGTACCAATGTATGCAAATCAGAATTGTGTAAACACTACTGTCTCCTAATTTAAAGGGCATCGTATCATTATTACTGGGTAAATGATGAACGATTTTATGTCTCAGGGCAGTAAGCAGATTTGTGAAACGCAGCGTAAGAAGACACTGCGTTATTTACCACCAGGTGCGTGTGCGTCCTACTCGTCTCATCCTTTGAACCAATTAAAAAATCTTCTTTAAGTACGTTTCGAATTAAATATTAGCAATAATTTATCGAATTAAGACTTGAAATGTAAACAAAGTAACCCATGGCAATGAAAGGGCATCAAAACATTAGCCGTCTTATTGATCGAGAGTTGTCATCGAGATGTCAATCCCTCAGTGATAGTAGACTAATAACGATACAATATGTCCGTCGTTGCTTCGATGCTATGAGTTACTATATTTACAATTATAATAGTTAAAATACATTTTACTATGCATAAAATGTTATTTCTTCAATATTTTCCAGTAAATCCGTTCGATGTAATTTAAGCATAATTTAATCATGTGATTTATACTAAGACCTGTTCTTATTTAAGTTTGTTAGCTATTTAAATGCGTTCGGTTCGTTTTTATTTCTTTAGTTGCTTTAAAGATTTTCTAAGCTTGGAATGGGCAAACTTAACCAATTGAACTGTTTTCCTATAAAAATATTGCTTAAATAAGCATCTAGCATGAGTAGAAACCCTTAAATGATCCAAGCATTGAATATGTATTACCCCGGTTGTCAAGACTATCATTGTCAGCCGTTATAGGGCGTCAGTTCTATGCCGTTATAGGGCGTCAGTTCTATGCCAAAGTTTGCCCAAAGATTACTGACCACTAATTTACCTATCAAATTCAGATTACCCATTGGGTTTTGGCGCTTAGATGCCATTCGCTCTGGGTCAAACTATTACTCGGAAAAATCCAGGTGGATTAGAATCCAGCCCCATAATAATTGTAGCTAGTAGAAAGATAGAATGGTCTTTACAGATTCATAACCACGGACACGGCACGAACTAATGACAAAAATATGTCATCGTGAAAGTCGACTTTGGTCATCTCTATCAAGATATTCTTAGTTTGCAAGTATAGCTAAATAGTTTGTAGTATAGACAATTTGTGCATGTTTTCACATGTATAGACACATGTTGCAGTAAGAAAATTAATATAGCTTTATATTTTCAATATCTTAATACACACATTTGTATTCTGGTGAGCCTTCTTTGAGATTAGCCTTAGGCTTTAATTAAGATAATAATGAAACAATAAAAGCACAATTCAATTCCAATGAGCCCAATGATTACCAAACAATGTGTTTTACCTTTTTTTCTTATATAAAATCGTAGTTAGAATTAAGCATCTATTTTAACATAAATTAATAAATGTTCATAAGAATTTATTAATGCTTGCTTCAGCATATTAATTTCTGTTTTTTACCTCAAAATAAATTATTAACTACATTAATATAGAACTCCTTTTTACTATTGTTTTATAAAAAATAATTAAAATATTGCTAGTAGCCGTTACTTTTCTTAATTTCTCCACGAAAAAGGATCTACATATTATTTATTTCATTTTAAATTAAAAGAGCTGAATAAAATATAAAAAAAAAGAAATCATCATAATGCCATAAACAGGTGCAATAAATTTTTTCTTTCACCTAGCCATTTTGCTAAGTTATCATGGGGATGGCTATTAATCCGTCCGGATTTACCTGGATAACAGTTTTTACGCAGAGCGAATGGTATCTGACCTTCGCAACCCAAAGGGCAAACTGCATTTAAAGGTTAAAATAGTTGTCAGTAAATTTGGAGGTCTTTTGGCAGTCGAATTTTTTACATGCCCATTTAACTCATAAATTATTTTAAATTTTAGACAGCTTACCAGAAAACAACGATAACAATTAATATTTTATATTTACAATAATATTTATTACTCTATAATTTAAAGTTTTAAATATTTCAACCAATTTTTACGTTGTTTCCCCGCGGGATTCGAACCCACGTCCCCCGGTTTGTAAGTAATGGCCGATACCGCTAGGGCACGGAGGGAGTTGTGTTATTGTTATTGTTATAAACATGTGCAATAAATTAAATAAAAATGTAACTCCATGTTAAAAAGCATCGATGTTATTAACCGATAGATGCATCGATACAAAAACTCGATTAGTTTCAATACCAAAAAAACATTCATGTATTTTAAACGAAGACATCCCTGGCTCTGAAATGTCGCATTGCCGTGAGGAGCAGCGACCACGAACCATTGATGAAAACCGGTTGCGGATGAAGAATTAAATGGTAGAGAATTTGCTTCACTTCCGATCTTTTCTCTTCTCTTCGTCTATGTCTTCTTTATAGTACTTATATATGTAGTACGTATAATGTTTTTGGTAAACAAGTCTTCAACGGAAGTCTTATTTTATTTACCGAATTGATTTGTCCTTAATATGATTAGATGTAATAAAAATTAAAACAAGATTGATTTAGTAAAAGGAGTTTATTTGAAAGTTATTTCGTGTTAAGACAGATTGACGAATAAGAAAATGATCAAATAGTGTTCGGTCGTTTACCTATATATATACCTTACTACAGCCTTTTTTAAAGCCTTGTCGAAGCCCGAATTTAGTTAAGTAAACCTAAAATTACTGTTAAATAAATATTGCACCTAAATAGAGACATTAAAATTTGTGTTCTAAAACGGAACACTGCATTGAACACACAAATCTGCACATGTAATATTCTAAAACGTATGGTCAAAAATATATGTCATTAAAGTCTATTTATAAAGCCCAAGAAGAAAAGCTTCAGAAACAGAAGCTTAAGTCGGTCTTTTGTTCAGTGCATTTTCTCTGTCTGTAGATGAAAAATCTGCAGTTTATTTTCTTTTTGATTTTAAGCATTTTTTACTAGACGTCGGTTTCTGTGCATCACTGACCTATTGAAACTTTAAATATAGGCCAGATTTTTAAATTTTGTATTGTGTCTTTTGTAGACTCATTGATTGTTAATTTTTTCTCTATTGTTAAATGTTGTTATTAATATAACATAATATTATGAATTAATACGAAATTGGGAAAATTTCTTAAAATTTTAATCAGTTAATTGATTCAGATAAAACAAAAGCCAACATTAACACGCTAGTTGGTTCTAATGTTCATTTTAATTTTTATTAATGAATCTCAGACTTTTACAGTTGTTAAAAGTCTGAGCTTCATTATAGTAATAGATTTTTTATTTACGTCTAAATTAAATTAAGTGTTAAATTTAATTTAGACGTGAATAATCTGATAACATCACCAAACATTTGGCTTTTTTCGCCGAAATTTTTATAATAAGTAATAAAACATATCATTGAGTACTGAAATAAAACGAAGAAAAAAGTTGAATCAACTGCAAGAATTGGTAACATTAACAGATTTTGACTATGAATCCCTTTTATTAAAGCCTGTTTTAAACCTACCGGTTTTTCACGAATTAACATTAAACCCTAAGGTAATTTATAATATATTTTATCTTATTACAACCTGTTACTGTACGTGGCACATAAAATCTGTTATGTGATTTTTTTTCTCTTTAAATGAAAAAAAAAAAAAAACTTTTATTTGATACGCTCAGAATACGAATAAAGAAACGTATTATAACTGTATCTTTCATATAAATATAATTTGAAAGTTGACTTTGTTTATAAAATTTTTTTCAGAAATTCGTAACTTTGTCTCGTGGGTTCAGTCAGTCTCAGGGTGCAAAACACTGTGCAATGTTAGAATGTAATTTGCAATGCAATATTTGCAATGATTTAACGTGACTAATATTTAGTACTGATTTTAGGTCAACAAGGAAGAAGGCTGACTCAATTAAAACGGTTGTTAAAAAGGAGAGTTAAAACAGAAATTCCAACGGACCAGTAATGACTCAGTCAAATTAATTACCAATTTACAGTGGAAATGCGGAGCTTGTTTTATGGTATGACTTTCACTCTTTAAAATAATTAACATTTCCAGCGGAAAGCAATTACAAAAGCCGGTACAAGATTTTTGGATGAACTACAAATGACAGTGTTTTGTAACCGTTTCAGGTAGTGGTTAATTACTAAAGACGGAACAATCATCAGCATTCATCATCATCATTATCAGCCGCTGATAGTCCACTGCTGGATATAGGCCTCCCCTAATACACCCCTATCTATTAGGGGGCTTGGACCCTATCCCACCACGCTTGTCCAATGCGGGTTGGTGGGTGGACCGACTTTTTACATGCCCATCCGACGCATGGATCATTTTACTTATCAGACAATTGGGTGATCGGCCCAAATTGCCCTAACCAATTAGGAAATAACAATGAAAATTTGTTGCGTCCCCGCAGGATTCGAACCCCCGACCTCTAGTTTTTAAAGCTCACGCCCATGCCACTAGTCTACCGAAGCAGTTCACATTTCAATCAATTAACATTAATGTTAATGTTTAAATGTTAATGCTGGATCTTAATGTACCTCAGCTTGTGTAAATTGAATAAATTGTTAATCAACAATTGTTGGTAATTCGGATAAAAATCAAGAGAATGATGTAAATAATATTCAATTACAGCTAAGACGATAATAAAATAGGGTTTTTGTCGCGAGACTTTGAAGAGATGAATGCTACATACTTCTTGAATCCATTAGGCGTCTTTAGAAATATCAGAAGCACACAAGTGTTTTCATTTTTCATTCAGGCAGAAATACTTTCCGATTGAGGGCAAATCTTTAACGGAGAGGATTACTTTGATTTTATACTATATAAATCTTAGTAACGAAGCAAAATACTGCTTTTGTCGAGGATTTTAGAATAATAGATGCACAGAATTATTGATTAAAATCTAAATATATTTAATGATAAGGAGCTTTCGAACCTATAACCTGCCTTTGGCATAAAAGCATAAGATTGCGGGAACAAATTCTCTCCGTTTATTCAAATAATAAATAATATATTATTTATCTCTGATTCGCAGAAGTTAATAACCAACGTTATGTCCCATTGTCATTCTCGTTTCATAATATTTTTTAGAATTTTAAAACGGAAATAACTTAAGGTTACTGCTAAAGTATATTAGTATAAACAAATTATTTAATATAGAGGTATATTATTTACCTAAGTGTTAAAACATTGCACGTTTAGTAAAGTCATTGTGATAAATAATATCGTACCAAAATATTAGAATATATTAATTGTACAGTTAAAAAAAAATAAACAATATTGTGGGTTCAATTTTAATACATGTTTATATTTTAACTTATAAATTCCAGGAACTAAATTACAGTATAATTTTGGTTGCTTTTGCCAACTTGTGAAACGAACTTCAATAAATGTAAAATGAATTAAATGAATATAAACCTCTATACACATCACGCCAGTAAAATATAGCTAACTGTGATTGGTAAAGTAAATGAATCTCCTAGCTAGGGCCATGATTGATGAATGAAAACGTTTGATTTCGACTGAGTGTATTATCATGACATGCTATATATATATGTACGGAAATTACTATTTCAATCGAAGAAAGGCTAGAAACCTTATTAGGAACTTTAAAAGTGCTAAAGAGATCGCAGTTACATTAAAAATCTATTTTACTGACATAAATAAGAGATTATAAGTAGGTAAAGATAAATAAACCGAGCCCTAGCTAATAAAATGAATATACATAAAATAAAGAATAGGAAAGGCTGCTAGTTATAGCAAGTACTCATATGATAAAGCAATAAAGAACCAACATTGCGGAATGAAATGGGGAAAGCAGATTTTAAATCTACAGTTAAAATGAAGAAAAAAATTTATTTTTGTTATTGTAGTAAACACAGTTGTTGTGTGAAGTTAGTAGTTGCAGTTTCTGTTTAACACATTTACCGATTATCTGAGGTAAATGGTTGTAGGAAACCTGACTGTCTTAAGTTAATAGCTAAAAAATACGTTTTGAAAATATAAAACTGAATTTCGGCACAGTGCAGTAGGCGTCTGTTTTATTAGAGATAACATCAGCATGGCAATTTGCGTTATCAAATAGGCTTTATTACTTCACAATAGTTGTAACACTAGTGATCAAATTAAAATATAAGACGGCCTGATGAGGACCGTTGTGTCCGTTACCGCAAAACAGTACTGCAAAAACACTATTGTGTTCCGATTTAAAGGGCACTGTATCCCGTGCTATAATAGCGTAAACGAGACATAGTATCGAATGTCTAAGAGCGACTGCCGGGTCTGTAACGTTACATTCCCCATAGGCGATAAAAACGCCCCGTATCACTAAAGGTCAGCCTAAAGATCTGCTCGTCTGTTAAAGTATGCAACATTTAACTCTCTACTAAGCGAACGAATTTTTTCTCTCTATTTAAAAAAAGGATCATATTGCGTAACAATAATTAAATAATTTTTGGCCATTTTGTGCGGAAAGATAGTGAGAGCCGATGTTTGAACACAATCTAGTAAAAGCTAGTACAATATTTTGAATAAGTGTAATAAGTCCAATTTAATATTTTTAAAATGTAACTTTTAAGGCTTTTCATAGGTGGTCTTGTCGTATCACATACAACAAAAGCATGTCTACTTTGACCGAGTAGTGAAGTTTATACTAGTACTATAAAGAGAAAAGATTTGGTTGCTTGCTTGTTTGTTTTGAATTTTGTATCACTACGAGTAAGCTATATCATATAGTAACGTAGATCACTTTTTTCCCAAAACGTACACAACAAAAATCTAAAAACGAGAAGGGTAGAGCTTTGGACGGACTGCTGCCTTCTATTCCCTGGCGGTGAGTATATCTGTAATATTATATTTACGATGAATAGGGGTATCGCTTTCTATGGAGAGAATGTAATATTGTTTATTTATAATCAAAACGAATACTAGGTAGTGTTTTTAACTATTTAACAAAATATAGTAATTGATCACCAGAACCAGCTATGATCGATGTGAATAAAAAATTTATAGGAAAGTTAATACATTGATGTTTATGCAATTTATTTTATTCAATTTATCTTTGGTTGATTATTTTATATGATGTAACCAATATAGTTTAATATCAATTTCAGGATTCAAAAAACTAAGGATACGGACTTGACAAACTTTTTAATCAATTTTTTGATGCGACTTTAATAAAGATTTTCACACAGTGTCGCTGAGCCGAATGGGCAACAAATATCTTTTGATTCATTTCGTTCTTCTAATCTCATGAAATGTATATTAAGCCCTCCATATCTTCAAAGGTCAAAAATATCACACAACCACACAGTTTAATAAAGTATCTTGTATTTTCATAAACAAAACATTGTTCATCTAATTCTTTTTTTTATTACTCAACAACGTTTAATAGATAACATTGATAAACCAATTTTTGTAAGTTATTTCAATAAAGTAAAAGAACACTTGTATAGATATCTATTATTGTTAGTTTTATTAACAATTTTTAATAATTATTACATTACCATTAACCTGTGTTAGTCCAATGCTGGACATAGCCATTTCCTCATCGAGCGCGGGGTTCGAACCCACGACCTCCGGTTTATAAAACAAGAGCCAATACCGCTAGACCACGAAGGTGGTTAGTATTTATTTGAATAATTACTTATTAAATTAGTACGTGTAATATTTGTAATTTTTAAAATTCACTGCATAATTTTTTTGCTGTAACATGTAAAACAGTAGCTTTGCGAAACTCGGCACAGAGGTCCCTTCACCACTCGAAAAGTATCCCACTTTGTCATAATGATGGGGCTCAGTAGTTGCGGCTTGGTCCAGCACCGAGGAAGTCAAAAAAAACCTCGTTGATTTAATGAGTGTAGCCAACCGTGATGGCTGCTCTAAGCTTTCTAGGGTAGGTGGTACCGCTCTGTACCAAGGTCGGCTCATAGAGGAAGAACAATGTCGCAGGCCACTTTGACTATCCTACACTCGGTAAGGTCGCATTGTAGATTTGCTGTAGATTTGCCTTCCACGACCCCTCTAACATTCGGCGTGGTGTGGTCGAACTCTTTTCCTTCTGTGGGTTGTAAATCCTTTTTCCTACCATGACATCTGGCTTCCACAGAAATAGAGTCTAAGTCTAATGTGATACTTCATACACCCTGAGGTGTGTCGATGGCCAGCGATGATCGCAGAGGAATGAGAAGATTTTTCTCCTATGGCACGAACTTTTAGGCGCTAAGAAGGGAGCAATGTGTTGGTTTCAGTCTATGCGAGTCCAACATTACTCATCCTTGTGCCTGCGATGATAGGTATAGGAAGTCATTTCGGGCCCACGTTACAAATAAAAGGTCTTATAAACGGCAAGTTGATCATGCGATTCCGGTTTGATAGCGAATTAGTAAAGGAGTCTGCTCTTTTTACCACTCTACCTCTATTTTGCAATGTATATAGAAATTTTTATTTATATCATCATTCGTTCGCTAAATTGTGCGATCACGAGACTTACAATTTAGCATTTTTTTTTAAATTTAACTGCTTAAGCAAATAAATATTTACTCAAAAAATCAGGTTAATCCATGTTTTAATTTCCCGTTTTAAATCAATAAACGAGCAATTTGCTGCTTTAACCCTCTAATAATGTTGAACTAGTAGTAAATATCTCTTGCTCCGCTACACTGGAATCCACTCACGAATCGTGCTCCGTTCGCTCAATTAAGACACGAATTTGGGTCGCAACGAGGCTGAATCTATCAGACTTTCATCAATCAGAATTGAGGCTGTAATATTCTGGCTCATCTATTTGTGTTCATTTTTTGACCCACGCTAAAAAGATGGGGTTTTCATTTCTGCGGTATTATCTTTGTTTTCTGTAAATCCTAATCGCTCGAAACGTTAACAGTCGATATAAGTTTTGAAATTATTCCATAATACCAACTACCTTAGAAAAACAACTTAGATATAATGACAATGCTACAATTGTTGATAATTTTGGTCTTTCCCAAAATTAGTCTCTGTTGTATTTTCTCCTTAATAATAAAGTTAAAATTTAGACAAAAACTTACACAGTTTAGTTTTAAAATCAATTAGATATTTGGTAATAACTTACTTGTTTAATATTGGCTTGAACACACAAACACTGGCTTGAATAAGAAAACTTGCGATTTACGACGATTCTGCAATATATAGAAAAACAAATGTTTGCATACATATTTGAGATGTAGCATGGCAGGCATCGATTTCTTTTCACAGTGTACAAGTAAAGAGCGCTATCGTAATTGAAATCGGCTCTGCAAGTGAGCTCCTTTGATCGAACATTCGTCTTATACTGCTTACAAAGTATATTAGATACATTTTAAAATCTCCAGTAAGTTATTCATACTAATCTATATATATAAAAGAAAGTTGTAGTTAGTTACACCACTTATAACTCAAGAACGGCAGAACAGATTTGCCTGAAAATTGTTAGAGAGGTAGCTTAGAGCCAGGAGACGGACATAGGATACTTTTTATCCCGTTCGACAGCATTCCCATGTGACTTGACATGAAACGTCAGTCATTATAAAACGTAGTATAACAAAATAGAATCAGACTTGGAATAAGAAAACGCAAATGACAGCTATGTAATGACGTATGGATGACAATTTGTTAGAATATTTGTTTTATTATTTTATATATTTTATTATATTTTATATATTTGTAAGAAATCAATATTAAAACTATTTCTATTAAATAAATAATTAACAATGGATTGAAGTGAAGTGAAGTTTAATCAATAAGACCGCGACTAAGACGATCAAATCTTTCCCGACAAAGCCGTAATGCAAGAAGAATACAAAATACTGCAAATAGAAGGACTGAAGAAGAACAAGAAATTGCACGTGAACAGCGCCGCGATAGTATGACTCGACTTTGTGCTTCTCAATCACGAGAGCAAAGTGAAGCAGCCCGTGAAACAGCTCGGTTGGCAATGCAGAATCGTCGAGCGAACAACAGAAGTCAACAAATAGATAATTTGCGACGCAGAACAAGATATTTAGCTGATTTGAATCAAGCAGCGTTTCGATACAATTGCAGCAATGATTACAGCTTGCATCCTAGCGTTTGCATTGGGCAAATGGACGTTGTTTGCGTGTATTGTGGTGCATTAAAGTTTTCCGGAGAAACGCCTGGATTATACTGCCTTAATGGTAAAGTGAAATTGTTAGTGTTGACTCCGCCACATGAGCCATTGTATTCATTGCTTTGTGGCGAAATACAGAATCACGCCACTTTCTTTGCAAATACTGAAAACACAATAGTTGTTTCCAAATGACGTCATTTGGAGACATTATCGAAGAAGGAGGATTTAATCCGACATTTAAGGTATTTATTTTGTACTTACATAGAATGTAGTTAAAGAATAGTTTACTTTATCTATTGGTATGTATTATATTTGCTAATACTGAACTCTACTCTCCACAGGAAAAGTGTTTATAACCCAGTTAATACTGTCTGATTTTTATTTTGTAGATACAAGGACAGATTCACCATCGAATTGGATCATTACTATCTTTCGAAGATACACACAATAAATTTTTACAAATATATTTCCTGGGCAACATGGAAGAACAACTTGATCGACGCCTAGGGATCAATGCAGGAATGAAGTGAGCAATCTTTAAGACTTGATGTCTGCTTCATGAACATCTTGCGTTAGTGAGGTTCTTTAAGTGCTTGGGGCATGCCAAAGATGACTATAAAGTTGTCATCAAAGCAGATAAACGACCATCTACAACACAGGAAACTTTAATGCTCCAACAGTGAACGAAGTTGCCATCCTGATTGTTTGTGAACAATTGGAAAAACGCATATTTGTACACGTGCGATACTGAACCTTCAACAAATATCTGAAACTCATCGATCATATAACATTTAAATACCCACTGAGTTTGTGAAGGAGAGATGGATATTATTTTAACATTAAAATGAAAAATCCATTGAATGGTAAAGTATCAGTTATCTTAATTATGGTTAATGTCTGATTATTTGCCTTTGAAATGGTTAATTATCAATTTTAATTTCCAGGAAGAAAACTACAAAGAAATTAGCTCAATGAATTATTTGCATATCGTTTGATGATTCGTCAAAATGGACAACTATTTCTGCGGTTTCGTCGATTGTTTCGCGTATTGCGTTGACTATTACAAAAAAACGGAACGTTTAACATTTTTGAGGTTGACCAAGCCAACTGCGTTCTGAGAGTACATCCATTTACGTGATGCAGTTAATACCGAAAATGCAGCTAATATTGGTCGATTCTATTCTGCCGGCGACGAACATTGGTAGCCCCGTCTATGCATGAATATGCACAAGATGCAATGACTATGTTCGTCATTACCGGTGAATCTCTTTTTACTTTTACCTGTATCCAAAATGGATAAATTACTCAATTTCCTTCCCACAACATCAAATGATAGAACACATCACAGCACGTATATTCAGGCAAAAACTGGTCCCTGATGAACTTTTGTTAAACAACGCGTCTTTGGAGATCTCGATGCTGGATGATTCAATGAAAATGCCGAACGACCTGCCGCACACATTCTTATTTGGTTAGTGGAAAGAATTTAGCCTGACCAAATAGATGATATCATATGTGCCGATTCTGATCCTTAAGTCGATCCAGACCACCACTGATGTTGTTACTACTTGAATTCATGGACCGTGTAGCAAATCCCAATCACCTTGCATGGTCGATGGAAGTGCTCTAAACATATCCACGGAAATTAACGTGGAGACGGTCACGGCAACGATGGTATCCGCTGTTCGGCGTCGATCACCAGATGACAACATCGAACTGTCGCAGAAGTAAAATAATGGATTTCGTTGTCGACAACAGTTGGATTGTTCCATATTCACCCACTTATTTCTAAAACGTTCAACGATGCAACATTGAATACTGCAATTCAAAAGTCCATAAAATATTTTGCAAATATGTCACAAAAGCGGTGATTTGGCGTTTTGGTTGAAATCCTCGAATACCAACGATGAAATTTCACGCTTTAAGTTGGTCGTTAGTGAACTGCAATGAAGGATTTGGCGTATATTCGTATTTACCATTCACGAACGTCATCCTACCGTTACGCATTTGGTGGTGCATCCGAGAACGTTACAGTTATTCACGACTTGAATACTACCACTGCTGAAACCTCCAGCCTTCATGACCAGTTTTTACTCGGAGATGCCCGTTATTATACTTGGAATCAAAATACCTATGACATAAAAATGTTACACATTTCATTAATGAATGTATGATGTATTAATTTTTTTTTAAATATGTTCAGTAAATCGTACGATGTAATTTAAGCATAATTTAATTATGTAATTTATACTAAGACCTGTTCTTATTTAAGTTTGTTAGCTATTTAAATGCGTTCGGTTCGTTTTTTTTCTTTAATTACTTTAAAAAATTTCTAAAGCTTGGAATGGGCAAACTTAACCAATTTAACTGTTTTCCATAAAATATTGCTTAAATAAGCATCGAGCATAATGAAAGACCTTATATCCAAGCATTAGATATTATTACAGTTGTCATGACTATCTTTGTCAACCAAAGTTTGCCCAAAGATTACTGACCACTAATTTACTTTCAAATTCAGATTACCCATTGGGTTTTGGCCTTAGATGCCATTCGCTCTGGGTCCAACTATTACTCGGAAAAATCCAGGTGGATTAAGTCCAGCCCATAATAATTGTAATTGGAGAAAGATAGAATGGTCTTTACAGGTTCATAAGATGGACACGGCACGAACTAAAGTCAAAAATATGTCATCTGAAATGACTTTGGTCATCTCTATCCAGATATTCTTAGTTTGAAGTATAGTTAAATAGTTTTAATATGACAATTTGGATTTTCCATGTATAAACATGAAGAAAATTAATATAGCTTTATATTTTCAGTATCTTAATACACACATTTGTATTCTTTAGCTTCTTTGAGATCACTTAGGCTTTAATTAAAGATAATAATGGAACTATAAAAGCACAATTCAATTCCGATGAGCCTAATGATTCCAAACAATGTGTTAACCTTTTTTAATATAAAATCGTAGTTATAATTAACATCTATTTTAACATAAAATATAAATGTTAAAATTTACTAATGCTTGCTTCAGCATATTAATTTCTTTTTTACCTCGAAATAAATTATTATTAACATTAGAACTCCATTTTTATTGTTTAGAAAAAAAATAAAACTTATCGCAGTAGCCTTACTTTCTTTGTTTCCACGAATTGATCTACATTTATTTATTTCATTTTAAATTAAAACTGAATAAAATATAAAAAAAAGAAATCCCATTATTATCATCATAAAGTGCCCCAAACAAAGCAACTGCATTTAAAGTTAAAATAGTTGTCAGTAAATTTTGAGGCACTAGCTTCCCTTTCCTCCGTTGTTGTCCCTTGTCAAGACCATCTTTTGGCAGTCAATTTTACATGCCCATCTAACTCATAAATTATCTTTAAATTTTAGACACTTACCAGAAAACAACATAACAATTAATATTTTATATTCACAATTATATTTATTACTCTTTAATTTAAAGTATTAAATATTTCAACCAATTTAACTTGTTTCGCAGTTCAACCCACGTGCCCCGGTTTTATAAAGTAATGGCCGATACCGCTAGGGCACGGAGGGTTGTTGTTGTTATTGTTATAAACATGTGCAATAAATTAAATAAAAATTAATTCCATGTTAAAAAGCATCGATGTTATTAACCGATGATGCATCGATCAAAAACTCGATTAGTTTCAATCCAAAAACATTCATTATTTTAGGGCGAAGACATCCGAACTCTGAAATGTCGCATTGCCGTTGGAGCAGCGACCACGAACCATGATGAAAACTGGTTGCGGATGAAGGAATTAAATGGTGAGAACGTAGCTTCACGTCCCTTCTGATCTTTCCTCTTCTCTTTCTTCATTTTCTTTATGGTACATATATGTAGTACGTATAATGTTTTGGTAAACGAGTCTTCAACGGAAGTCTTATTTCATTAACTGAATTGATTTGTTTGAATATAATTAGATGTAATAAAATTAAAACAAGATCGATTTATTAAGGCGTTTATTTGAAATTATTTCGTTTAAGACAGATTGACGAATAAAAAATATCAAACAGTGTTCGTCGTTTACTTATATATATACCTCTACAGCCTTTTTTAAAGCCTTCCGAAGCCCAATTTAGTTAAATTAACCTAAAATTACTGTTAAATAAATATTGCACCTAAATAGAGACATTAAAATTTGTGTTTTAAAACGGAACATTGCATTGAACACAAATCTCACATGCAATATTCTAAACTTAAGGGTCAAAAATATATGTCTTAAGTCATTAATTAAAGCCAAAAGCAAAGCTTCAGAAACAAGCTTAAGTCGGTCTTTTGTTCAATTACATTTTCTCTGTCTGTGAATGAAAAATCTGCAGTTTATTTTCTTTGATTTTAAGCATTTTTACTAGACGTCTGGCTTTGCATCATGACCTATTGAAACTTTAAAATGGCCAATTTTTTAAATTTTGTATTGTGTCTTTTGTAGACTCATTGATTGTTAATTCTTTTCCTCTTTTTAAGTATTGTTATTAAATTAAAATAATTATTATGAATTAACAGAAATTGGAAAATTTCTTAAAATTTTAATCAGTTAATTCGATTCAGATACAACAAAACAACATTAACACGCTAGTTGGTTCTAATGTTCATTTTAATATTTTATTAATGAATCTCAGACTTTTATCAGTTAAAAGTCGAGCTTCATCTATAGTAATAGATTTTTGTTATTTACGTCTAAATTAAATTAATGTTAAATTTAATTTAGACGTGAATCTAATAACTCATCAAACATTTGGCTTTTTTCGCGAAAATTTTTATAAGTATAAAACATATCATTGGACTGAAATAAAACAAGAAAAAAGTTAAATCACTGCAAAAATTGGTAACATTTACAGATTTGACTATGAATCCTTTCATTAAAGCCTGTTTTAAACCTACGGTTTTCACGAATTAACATTAAACCCTAAGGTAATTTATAATATATTTTATCTTATTCAACCTGTTACTACTGAACATAAAATCTGTTATTGATTTTTTCACTAAATGAAATAATAAAAAACACTTTTTATTTGATACGCTCAGAATACGAATAAAGTAACGTATTAAAACTGTATCTTTCATATAAATAATTTTGAAGTTGACTTTGTTTATAAAATTTTTTTCAGAAATTACGTAACTTTGTCTTGGGTTCAGTCGGTCTCAGGGTGCAAAACTCTGTGCAATGTTAGAATTAATTTGCAATGAATATTTGCAATGATTCGTGAATAATATTTAGTACCATTTTTAGGTCTACAAGGAAGAAGCTGACTCAATTAAAACAGTTTTTAAGGAGAGTTAAACAGAAATTCCAACGGACCAGTTGCTCAGTCAATTAATTACCAATTTACAGTTAAAATGCGGAGCTTGTTTTATGGTAACTTCCTCTTTAAAAATAATTACTTTCAGCGGAAACAATTACAAAAGCCAGTACAAGATTTTTGGATGAACTACAAATGACAGTGTTTTATAACTTTCAGGTAGTGTTAATTACTAAAACGGAACAATCATCAGCATTCATCATCATCATTATCACCGCTGATAGTCCACTGCTGGATATAGGCCTCCCTAAGCACCTATCTTTGGGGCTTGGACTATCCCACCATGTTCCAATGCGGGTTGGTGGGTGGACCGACTTTACATGCCCATCCGACGCATGGATCATTTTCTTATCAACAATTGGGTGATCCATTTGGTTCCCTAACAATTGGAAATAACAATGAAAATTTGTTGCGTCCGCAAATTTCGAACCCCCGACCTCTGGTTTTTAAGCTCACGCCCATGCCACTAGTCTACAACGGTTCATTTCAATCAATTAACATTAATGTTAATGTTTAAATTTAATCTGGATCTTAATTACTCAGCTTGGTAAATTGAAATTGTTAATTCAAAATTGTCGGTAATTCGGATAAAAATCAAGAATGATGTAAAATATGTTCAAATACAGCCTAAGGATAATAAAATGGGGTTTTTGTCTTGAGACTTTGAAGAGAGATCTACAACTTCTTGAATCCATTAGGCGTCCTAGAAATATCAACACACAAGTGTTTTCATTTTCATTCAGGCAGAAATACTTCCGATTGAGGCAAATCTTTAACGAGAGGATTACTTTGATTTTATACTAGGTTGGGCTCTAACTCAACTAAACTGTATAAATCTTATTAATGAAGCAAAATACTGGTTTTGTTGAGGTTTAGAATAATAGATGCAAAATTATTGATTAAAATCTAAATACATTTAATGATAAGGAGGCACTTTCGAACCCATAACCTCCTTTGGGATATAAGGATATGATTGCAGGAACCAAATTCTCTCCGTTTATTCAAATAAATAATGTATTTTATCTCTGATTCTAAAGTTAATAACGAACTTAGTCCCTTTGTCTTTCTCGTTTCATAATATGTTTTTGAATTTAAACAGTATAACTTAAGTTCTGCTTAATATATTAGTATAAACAAATTGTTTAATATAGAATAATATTATTTGCCTAAGTTTAAAACATTGCACGTTTATAAAGTCCTCTGATAAATAACATCGTACCAAAATATTAGAATATATTATTTTGTACTGGTAAAAATAAATTAAACAATATTGTGGGTTCGATTTTAATATACATGTTTATACTTAATTTAGAAATGCCGAGCAAATAAAGTATAGTATATTGGTTCTTTTGCCTACTTGGGAAAAACTTCAGTAAATGTAAAACGAATTAAGTGAATATAAACCCTACACATCATGCATAAAACATAGCTAATGATTGGAAAATGAAATTAATCCTCCTAGCTAAAGGCATGATTGATGAATGAACGTTTATTTCCACTGATTGTATTATCATGTAATGGCATGGAAATTATTATTTCAATCAGAAGAAAGGCTAAAACTCTATTGAAATTTAAAATGCTAAAAGGATCAGTTACATTAAAACCTATTTTGACATAATGAGATTATAAGCAGGTATGATAAATAAACGAGCCTAATAATAAAATGAATATACAAAATAAAGGTAGGAAAAGGCTGCAAGTTTAGCGACTCAATATGATAAAGCAATAAAGAACCAACATTGCGAATAAATGGGAAAGCAGATTTTACGAATTTAAAAGATTTTCAACATTAATATCATAATACGTTAAATGAAAAAAAAAAAAATTTGTTAAGTGGTTTCAAACAAGTTGTTTGTGTGAAGTTAGTACTTCAGTTTCCGTTTCACATATACCAATTATCTGAGGTAAATGCTGGAAGGAAACCAGCTGTCTTAAGTTTATATTTAAAAAATACGTTATTGAAAATATAAAACTAAATTTCAGGACACAGTAAGGTAGGCCTTTGTTGTTAGAATAACATCAGCATGGATTTGCGTTATCAAATAGCTTTATAGCTTCACAATAGTTTAACACTGGTGAAAATTAAATATTGAGCACCGATGAGGACCGTTGTGTTATTACCGCAAAACAGTACTGCAAAATCACTGTTTTTCCGATTTGAAAGGCACTGTAAGCGTAAACGAGACATAGTATCAAATGTCTAGGCGACCCGGGTCTGTAACTTCATTCCCATAGGCGATAAAACGCCCGTATCACTAATCAGCCTAAAGATTCTAGTCTGTTAAAGTATGCAACATTTATCTCTACTAAACGACAATTTTTTTCTCTCTATTTAAAAAGAATCATTGCGTAACAATAATTAAAATAATTTTTGGCCATTTTGTGGAAAGATGGTGAAGAGCAGTTTGGAACCAATCTAGTAAAAGCTATTACAATATTTTGAATAAGTGAATAAGTCCAATTTAATATTTTAAAATGTAACTTTAGGCTTTTCTTAGGTGGTCTTGTCATATCACATCAACAAAAGCATTCTCTTGACCAGAGTAGGAAGTTACGGTATTATAAAGAGAGAAAAGATTTGGTTTCTTGCTTGTTTTGTTTTGAATTTTGTATCCTACAGGTAACTATTCATAAAAACTGACCACTTTTTTCCCAAAACGTACACAACAAAATCTACGAGAAGGGTGAGCTTTGGACGGACTCTGCCTTCTATTCCTGGCGGTGAGTATATCTGTAATATTATATTTACGATGAATAGGGGTATCGCTTTCTATGGAGAATGTAATATTGTTTTTTATAATCAAAACAAATACTAGGTAGTGTTTTTAACTATTTAACAACATATAATGTGATCCTGAACCAGCTAAGATCGTATGAATAAAAAAATTATGGAAAGTTAATACATTGATGTTTATGAATTTATTTTATTCAATTTATCTTTGGTTGATTATTTTATTGATGTAACCAATATGTTTAATATCAATTTCAGGATTCAAAAACTAAGGATACGGACTTGGAAACTTTTTAATCAATTTTTGATGGACTTTTAATAAAGATTTTCACAAGTTTCCTTAAGGAAAATGGGCAAAATATCTTTTGATTCATTTTTTTTCTAATCTCATGAAATGATATTAAACCCTCCATATCTTCAAGGTCCAAAAATATCCCAAAACCACTTAGTTTAATAAAGTTTATCCTTGTTATTAAAAAAAATTATTTGGTTTTTCATTTAATTTTAAGTTCCAAATTTATTATGGAATGATCGGGGGGCCCCAAATTTAATTTTTAATTTATTTAATCAACCCGACTAATGCCAGACTGAATCCAGCCGCCAGTGGTAGGCGGGTTTAAATTTAATTTAATTAATTTAATTGGGATCCAAGCAAGGGTTGAACAACCACCCAGAAAGGATGTTTTTTAACCCAATTCCTCAAGGATCTCCTTGAATAATCTTTTCTTTACCGAAGTTTTTCTTCAAAATCTTCCTTAAATGGGTTTGGGTGATTTGGGGGTCCCTTTGCACCCGCGGTTGGGAAACTTCCGTTTGTTCCCATATGTTCCCCACGCCCTTTATTCCCTTTGTTTGTCCAATAGAAGGGCCGCAGTTCCAACCAGCCAACACTCCCTGGGTCGAAATATTCACGCAGGGGTGAAGGACCAACCTTCCTTCCAGCGGCCTTGAAATAAGTTTTTATTGAAGCCCGCCTCAAAATGTAAAACTTTGGTCAGTTACGCCTCCTCACAAAAGGGTGAACAGCAGGAACTCCCCCTGTGGCTGCCTTCACTGGTCACCGTAACGCTGCCGGCGCAACCAGCTTGTTGTGTCGAGCTTTGCTTAACATTTCATGTTACTTTAACCTTACGCAACAACAAAGAACCAAAATTCTCCGAGCAGACAAAGGTAATTCTAGGTGATCATGGACACGTCAGTTATAATTCAAAATTAGAACAACTGTTATCGGATGAAACCATTTTTAGGAAGGTCCAAACTATTTTTACTAAACGCTCAAATTAACTAGCGATTTTTAAAAAGCACTGAAAAAACCCAATCTTGACAAATTGATAATACCCTTCATGTCCCCAAACCCTAAATTTGGGTTGCCTTAAAATAACAAATTGAATGTCCATTGCGCCCTATTGTTGGCCAAAATTACTCACCTACTTAAATTGGCTCAACATTTTAAAAATCCTCCACCACCAGAGGACAAACAAGCGCGTTTAAAAGGTTCATACCCATTTTGTTAGCAGGTAAAACATCTACACCTTGCTAACAATGAAACTAAGGTTAGTTTTGATGTTCAATCTTTGTTTTCATCTATACCCTATAGAAAGATTGCATCAATATTGTAAACGAAAGTTGGGAAAATAACATCTCAATGAATTCATTTTTATAAAACATTGCCAAATCTGGCACGGGCCCAGGGAAAGATGAGTTCAATGCAGATGGATGGTGTAGCGATGGGTTGCCCGGTGTCTCCTTTATTTTTGCTGGGAATTTTTGGAAGACTTTGGGAGAAGGCCCCACTCACTGCTCCCATTCATCCGATTTTATAAGGGCTATGTGGATATTAAATTTACCATCTTACCATATGATAAAATAAAATTTTTAAACCAATTTAACTCCATTAATTCAAAATACAGTTTACTATGGGTTAGAAAGACAATTTTTAGCTTTTCTTGATGTTTAGTTATTCCAATCCTGATAACACCTTGAGCCATACTGTGTATAGGAAACCAACCCATACAAAAATAAATGCATTCACACCACCATCCATCCCAGTTAGCTACCGTGGGCAAAATCTTTGTTTCAGAGAGACGAGGGATCTGGATGATGAACACCTGGCGGCTGAGCCAACATGTTAAGCAGACCGCACAACAAGCTCGCTGCGCCACGGCAGCGCCAAGTGACGGAGGAGGCGCCAAGTGGAGCGAGTACCTGCTGTTCTACCTTTGTGAGAGGCGTAACTGACAAAGATTTATTTGAGGCGGGCTTCAATCAAAACTTATTTCGCGCTGAAGAAGATTGTAATTCCTACCACCTGTCAAGTGCAATATTCCTTACAAGACCCAGGAGGTGCCATAGATTGGACTGCGGCCTCTTATATTGACAAACAAGGAGCAATAAGAACCGCGTGAAGGAACATAGCTGACATCAACATAGAAGACCAACAAGTCGGCAGGTGTGACCATACCTTAAATCACCCAAACCATTACATAAGATTTGATCGACCACAACCGCAAAGAACACCGATTCCACCAAGGATGACCGGGAGGCTATTGGAAAAACATCCAAATTTCAAAGAGAAGATTTTTACCACCTTTCCCATAATTAAATTAAAAAAACCCAAGCATAAACCATCTGGCGAAAGAAAAATCATCTTTTGATAGATCGGCGATTAAATATAATTAATTTAAAATTAAGACTGGAAACCCCGCTTCACCCGGAACAAGACGATGACACCGTCACCCGGACCAGGGCTGGAAAGTGTTCAAACGTCGGAATTAAAAAATGAAAAAACGGATAAAACCAAAGTAAAATTTAAAATGAAATTTCCGGCAACAAAAAATAATTAAAACTTGTCATCTAATTATTTTTTTATTACTCAACAACGTTTAATAGATAACATTGATAAACCAATTTTGTGTTATTTCAAAAAAGAACACTTGTATGATATCTATTATGTTAGTTTAACAATTTTAATAATGATTACATTACCATTAACCGTTAGTCCAATGCTGGACATAAGCATTTCCATCGAGCAAGTGGGATTCGAAACCCACGACCTGGTTTATAAAACAAGAGCTATCACCCAGACCAACGAAGGTTTAGTATTTATTGAATAATTACTTATTAAATTAGTACGTGTAAAATTAATAATTTTAAAAATTCACGATAATTTTTGCTGTAACATGTAAACAGTAGCTTGAAACTGGCATTAGAGGTCCCTTCACCACTGAAAAGATCCCACTTTGTCATAGTGGCTCAGTAGTTGCGGGTTTGGTCCAGCACCGAGAAGTCAAAAAACCTCGTTGATTTAATGAGTGTAGCCAACCGTGATGGGATGCTCTAAGCTTTTAGGGTGGTACGCCTGAGGTCGAAGGTCGGCTCATAGAGGAAGAAGAGTATCGGTACTCATACGCCCTGAGGTGTGTGCGGCAGCGATGATCCAAGAGAATGAGAAATTTTTCCCATGGTCGACTTTAGGGCAAGAAGGAGCAATGGTGGTTCAGTCATGAAAGTCCAACATTACTCATCCCTTGTGCCTGCGATGATAGGTATAGGAAGGCATTTGGCCCACGTTTAAAATAAAAGGTTTATAAACGGCAAGTTGATTGCGATTCGGTTTGATAGCGAATTGTAAAGTCTGCTCTTTGCCATCACTTATTTGAATGTATATAGAAATTTATTTATATTATATTCGTTCGCTAAATTGGCAATCGAGACTTCACAATTTAGCAATTTTATTAATTTAACGCTTAAGCAATAATAATAATAATAATAATAATAATTTATTTTTCACCACATTAATTACAAATAAAATTAGGTATTACGGATTTTACATTAAGCATAATGTGGAAGACTGATGCCAAACTAAGCAATGCCTGTAAGCCACCAGGTCCACCTCCGAAAGACAAGTATAATTACTAAAAGTGTTGCTAAATGGGTAAGAATACTAAACAGGAAATAAACATAAAACATAAATTGTTTGTTACTTAAAATGAATTAACAACATTGGGCGAGTACAAAATTAAGTAAGGGTTTGTTGATGCACGCGCCTCTCTGTGTGTGTGTGTGTGTGTGTGTGTGTGTGGTGTGTGTGTGTGTATGTTAGTTATTCCCAGGTATTGAGAAGATCTTCAGTAGTTTTATAATCTAAGCTTTTAAACCATTGTGTAACAGTTTTGGTTTTAAAGCTAGAATGGATAAATGTTGAGTTTTAGATTTTGTAAAAGAAATCCTCCAATATAGCCAGAACACGAGAAAAGAGATGAATTTTGGACGAAGTGCAAATGCAAAGTTCGTTTATTTTGTTGAGAACTATTTATAACTCACTTGATTGTGTTTTTAAGGACTGTGTACAAAACGAACAGCTGTCTTACCGTAAGAACATTTGTTTTTAAACAGATCCGTAGTAGGATATGGTATAGGAAGAAAGTTCATAACCTTTAACAACAACCGTTGAGTTCGTTCAAGTAAATTACAATGACTTTTGCCCACCCCAGGAAGTTATACAAGATAAGTAGTGACTGGCAGAGCGACAAACTAGTTTTATGGTTTTTGAACGCTACGGTTCGAAGGGTCCAAAAATGTTTAATTTACGTAGTCTAGCAGAAAGAGTTTCATGGCTTACTTAAATGTGAGGTTGCGTCTAATATGATACCTAGGGTATTTGACATCTTTTACTTATGCAATGGAACATTGACACAAGGAATTAGGCCAAATTGCAAGAATGAGCCGTAATGTCTGATGAAAGTTTTAAGGAGTTGTTTTGGAGAATAGAATATATTTGTTTTGTCTGTATTTAGAGTAAGTGATTTCATGGAAATTTGGTAATTCTATTTAGTCCAGTTTGGGCTTCCTTTAATTCATCCCAAGTATTGCCGAAATATAGGTATCCAAGGAAAGAAATAACTTACCATTACTGAGTTTAATATTACAAGGTCATTAATGTAAATAAGATAAGGTCGGCCCAATATGCTCCTGCGAACACCGCAGCATTATCGGCCCTCGCTTATATGAGGTCCTATTTTTCACATTGAGTCCCAGTTAAATAATCAGAAAGTTTTAGTTAAGACCCTGCCTAGCCATTCTAATTTCATCAATATGGGGATAGAAACGGTGTCAAAAGCCTTGGCTAAATGAAATATTCCAAACACTTTTGTCTTATTTTCCAAGGTAGAGATAAGGAATCTGATAGTTCTGGCGTCAGCCGTTGATTTCCAGGCGGAATCCAAAATTGGTGGAATAGGATATCATATTTGATTAAGTAATTTGATAACCTTTTGTACACTATATGTTCCAGGATTTTGAGAAAGCAGGCAACAGAAATAGGCCTATAATTGATATTAGACTTTTGTCACCACCCTTGTAGATAGGATGGATAATTGATTTTTGAAAATAGAGGAAAGATACCATTTTCCAGGGCGAGATTCAAATATGGTAAACGGGGGATTAAAATTTTCTTGTATCGCTTGATAAAGGAGTAGAGATTCCAATCGGCCAACTGCTGTATCGCTTTTGGATTATGAATTATGGTTTCAATTTCGTCCTCATCGGTGTAAAAACAAACGAGTTAACTAATTCGACCATAGTAATTGAATTTACAGTTGAATCAAGATCTTTATCAGGAGTTGTTTGCGATATGTACTATTTATTCACTTCATTAACAGCGTTCCTTTGGGTTCGGAATTGAGTTAATATTTGAGTTGGCATATTTTGATTGTCGCTTCTGTTTGTGACTTTATTTATTACTTCCCAAAGTTTTACTATTTTTACCTGCTTTTTAAATTTCGTATACCTTTCTTAATTTTTTTTAATAACTGTTACAAAAATTACGATATCTGTGAAAGTAATTTAAGACTTTTTGAGGAGCCTTTTAACTTTTTTGTAAATTATCCCTATGTCCATGCATCGAGAAAATCCTGAGTAATCCAAGGTTTTAAAATTTTTGGTTTATGTTGTTTTATACTATCGTATTTAAATTTATCACTTTTTGAATGGATTACAAATAGTTGCAAGCTGAATTTCCCGTGGACACAAATCGAAATTAATATTTTTAATCCCAACGCGACCCAAGTGGTTTGTTTTGATTATTTTAGTGGTAGTCAAACGATTGACGTTTAATGATTCGAGAAAAGAGCAAAGCGTCGTGATCGGTAATAGCCGAATGCATTACCGCTACTTTGCAGGGTGTTTTGTTTTTATAATTTAAGGTCTAGACAGCTATCTTTTCTGTGCCAAAGTTAGAGCGGGGAGAAACCAAGGAGAGACATTTAAGTAATTATTTTGTTGTCTTGTGTGATTCATAATATTAATATTAATATCTCCTACTATGAAATATTTTTGGTTTTGAAACTTGTAAGAATCGAGTCCAACTTACTGATAAATTCTGTGGTGTTCTAACGGCCGGAGAGCGAAAAGCAATATTATAGTGTGACAATTTATTCGCAGAAGGAGACCATTTGCGTTTTTAAATATACCTCGTCGGCCGAACGTTTAATTATTTTAACGTAAACTACTACGCCATCGTTTTGAGAATGATTGTTGGTGGTAACGAAAGAGTTGTATCCGTCTAGCGGGCAGTGATTGAGTATTACGAAGCCAACACTTGAAAGGACCAACATCCTATTGGATATTTGTTCTGGACAACCATAGAAATAAAGTCAGAGAAATTATGGAAATTTAATGTTTGTGACATAACATCATTGACGAATTTGTTAGTACTTAACTTCCAGCAACCTCAACATCACACACAGGACGATTCTGCTACAGAGATGATATCAGTTCGTTACTTATTTCTTTTGTATTATTGAATTTAAATATAAAAGTGTGTTGTTCTTAGCAACAGAAGTACAGAAAATACAAATTTATTAAAATATACTTATAGCAAATATTGCTACAGTAACAGATGTGTTTGGACACTTATTTTATTTGTGGATAAACATTTCAGTAAAATAGAATAAATTGACTATAAAAGGTAGATATCTCAACAAGCATAATGAATAAACTGTCACAAAAATTATGAAATTCATGTGTAAATGTGTGTGTGGTTGTTTGGAAATTAAATTGTTGTGTTATTAATAAATTGTATTGTTTGATGTGCAGCCAGTTGTATAAAATAAAACAATTTAAACAAAACAGAACAAAACATAATATAAAAGTTTAAAAATAAAGCAGAAAAATAGTAAACGCCTTTTCAAAATAAGAGAATGTCGCTACTAGTATTTGTTGCTTGTAGTTTTATAAGGTCTTCATTATCTAGGGATGTCTAACGCCATCAGATTTTCTAAAAATCTTGCCCTGGCCGACCAACAATATGAAAAGTTGTTATTTCGATGAAGTTCTCATGAGAAAATTTTCCATTTTGTAGTTCTGTTATATAAATTGGTGTTGGAGTCCCTGAAACCGGAGATGAGACGAGAAATTATTGTCTTTACTTTGTTTATTAAATTTTTACGATTGCAAAATACCTTTTAATATTAGAGTTAAATTCAAAACAACCGTAGACTCATTGTTTTTATTATTTTTGTATCTATGAATATCACGATAGTGATGGCTGCAGATCAGTTCCGAGTTGTTGACCAATTTAAGCATATAATTCAAGGTCACCCCTTAGATTCGTCGCTTTTCTTTGGGATATTTTAACTTCCAAGCACGCCATCCTTATGGGTTATCCATGTTTTCTAGTTTAGTCTCTAATAATTGAATATTAAAGATTTTTGCTTTTCCACTCCAATTTGTAGTTTAACAATTATTTATCATACTATCAGATAAGACTTTTGGGATTTTGAATATCGTCGTTTTGTCTTTTAACTGTTTATAATCGTTTGTAACTAGAGAATTTAGTCGTAAATAAAGAAATATTTCCGATTTAAACGCTTTAAATTTCATTATAATCAACAAGTTCACGTTTACGTTTATTTCTACTCGTAACATTTTCAGTTGAAGTTTTTAACGAATCCCACCAAATTAGGTATGCATTTTAGTGGGGGTAGTGAGGGCATTTTAAATGTATCGGCGGTGATATCAGCACGTGTATGAGATTCAAACAGGTTAGCTTGCTTTAGTACGCAAGTTACCAGGAGCGAAGCCGATGAAAGGGTAAACAGACCAGTATGCACGATGGGGCTTGAGGGGCGGGCTTAGCGATGATTGACAGGGTGAGTCACTGGGCCATCAGCAGAATTTATAATTTGATGCTTTGCCGCGTGGCGCCTGGTACCTCCAGTACTAGCTGTTTGACTTATTATTCGAGATCAATTGCAAATTTTACAAACTTCAATTTATAAATAAACCGTTAACACGTGTGCTCTGGAACAGAGGTCCGAGAGGAAGGAAATAAATATTTTCTCAAAAATCAGGTTAATCCATGTTTTAACCTGCTTTAAATCAATAAGCAAGCAATTCTGCTTAACCTCAATAAATTGAACTAGTAGCAAATATCCGCGTTCCGCAACTGGAACCATTGAAATCGGCTTCGCTCACTTAATTGAAATACGAATTTGGTCGCAACGAGGTCGAACCTAGCAGATTTTCACAATCAGAATTGAGGCAGGAATATTGCGGCTTATTTATTTGTGTTCCTTTCCGAACCATGTTGAAAGATAAGGTCTTCCATTCACGGTGCTATCTTTTTATGTGTAAACCCAATCGATCAAAACGTTAATAGTCGATATAAGTTTTGAAATTATCTCATAATATCAACTAACTTATAACAACGACTTAGATATAATGACACGTTACATTTGATAATTTTGGTCTTCCCAAAATCATCATTAGATTAGTATCTGTTTTGTATTTACTCCTTAATAATAAAAGTTTAAATTTAGACAAAAGTTTAAAGTTTAGTTTTAAAATCAATTAATTTTGGTAATAACTTACTTGATTTATATCACTGGCTTAATAAGAAAACTGTGATTTACGATGATTCTGCACTATATTTTTTGTATTTCTAACAAAATGTTTAACATTTTGGAGATGTAGATGGCAGGCATCGATTTCTTGTCATAGTACAAGTAAAGAGCGCTATCGTAATTGAAATCGGCTCTGCAAGTGAGCTTTTGATCGAACATTCGTCTTTACCCTTACAAAGTATTTTAGAATATTTTAAAATCTCCAGTAGTTATTCATACTAATGTAATAAAGAAGAAAGAATACACTTTGTTTTGTAGGTCGAAACTTGAACTGATTTAAATATTTTTATATCCTATATACCATTGAGTAACTACAAGCCTTTTACCCAAGAAATATAAATAAACGGGCAGATCCATGAATGGTAAAGAATGTAATGAAATATTTACACTGTTTAATTCACTTTTTATGGATTTAACAGTTTAAATCATTGTGTTAAGTTTAAATGAGCATTTAATTTCTATGGTAAACGCTTTATTACAAAAAATACATTAAAACTGTTTCGAGTAAAATAATAAAAATTCAGTGATTATTTTATAGATTATAAATACAATCGTATTATTTTAAAATGTATGTTAATACAAATACAAAGAAAAACGCAAATGTACTTAAAACTCATGACGGGATGTAGAGTATTGTGGCTTGTTTCAATTGATGTGAAAAGTTATTCTACAAAAGCACCAATTCACGGGCAACAGACGCTTACGAATAAGCCGCTGTCATCCGAACATAGGATGATACATCTGATTTTCCTAGTAAATACGTGGGCTACGGTGCCCTTGTAACCAGCTGCCTCCGTAGCCTAGATGCTAGGGCGTGTGTTTGAGAAACCGAAGGTCGTGGGTTTGAATCCTGCGGGGACTCAACAAATTTTCATTGTTGTTTCCCACTTGGATAGGGGTATATGGGCCGATCACCGAACAGCCAGTGTGGTGGGATACGGTCTAAAACCCCAATGGAGCAGGTGCCTTAGGGAGGTCTATGTCCAGCAGTGGACTAACGCAGGCAGATGATTATGATGATGATGATGATGACGGTGCCCTTCAAACCGGAACAGACTAGATTTTCAACACTACTGAAATATGAATACTCAGGCTGGCACCGCTGTTGTGTCAGCCCAGACCTTTTAAACCAAAAGGTACAAGCAGAGCGACCTACGAAATAAAGTGTTTAGCTTAATATCTAGAAATACGTACTGCTTATAATTAACCAAGGCACATTTAAACTCCACTAATTTGATGTCATTTTGTAAATGTTTATATGAATACACCTCTACTCAATTGTCTCTTTAATGTTGATCCTGTTTAATTAAGTCCCGGGCTATCCATAGTAAAGCAATCGCCTTGATTGCGTTCTCGATGATATTCGACGTTTCTCTCAAACGCCTGACTTAAACTCTACATTAAAATTACTCCAAATATCTCTATCAAGGGATTAATTTATAAAAAGATAAACCTGGTAAATTATTACACATAAAGGTGACGGCTTTTGTGAGGGATGTGTATAGAAAAAGTCGATCCTGCGCTCAATTCCCTTCCGTTTAAGTCAGCTCCATCGGTCTGCGAATAGGAAAAAGTGCAATGCGCCTATTTTTTTTACGCTTATGCTTGTGCGCTGTAACATTTACTGCGTAGACGGCTTTGATTTTTAACAAAGATTTGTCCTATTTGTATATGTATTCTTTTGGTGGATAGCTTGATGCATTTACTGCAGTGCAGCACACAGACTAGCCAATTAAAAAAAAACAGTTGACGTTAAAAAAGTCTCGGGTTTGAGACTATACAATTATGGCAAATTCGAATTATTTTTTATTATTACACATACATATTTAAAATATAAGTTATAATTATAGAGCATTACATTGTACGTGTAGTTTTTAGATTCTTCGCCAATAAAACCACTGATATATGCTGGCCAATCTACTTGATACCAGTGAGGATAGTGAAGCAGTGAGTAGTATTGAATAAAATTACTTGCTTTAGTACTTGATGCATCGTTAACTCTCACGCCCCTTCTTATTTATCTACATACCAAATGTTCTAATAGAAGATAGAATATAAACAATTATTAGTATTCGGTTAATTAATTTAAAATATATTTTGATCCAAGTACACAGTGTTATATAAAAATTGGAATATAAAAAAACATTTGGGCAATGGATTTATGAAATGAAGAAATAGTAATATTATATTATTAAAACCCTCGACCATGCTAAACAATACACAATTCACAATTTTTAGTTAATTAAACCTGATGTTGTAAACCCTTTTCAGTGTCCATGGTGACACGACCGATTAAGACAAAAAGGTTAGAGAATCGTCAATTGGCTACCGTCAATTTAAAATACAAAATAAAGTAAAATCTGTAAAACTGTATTATTTGTGCGTGCAGATTGGAGATTCTTACAGACTTCAAAAGTAAGAAGTATTGTTTGGGAAGAAAACTTAACTTTGAAAACTTAATTCCTTTTGCGTTTTGATAATTTACTAACAATATGAATGCAGAAGTTAAACTTAGCAATTTAAGTTAAATTTTACGAATTAAATACACTCGATGTTAGTAATAAATCAGTAGGGAGGTATTATGAACAAAGCCTAACCTCTATTAATCTGTATGATAATCAGCTGTCCAATGAACAGCGATTTTCAATTTGAATAAATAATGCATCAATTAACATCCACAACTTGAAATTATAACGTTCTGTCAAGCAAAATTTAAATAATACACAACCATAAATTTTATGGTTTTATAGCCGCCACCACCTTTAAAAAGTTAATTAATGAGTCTAATTATGTAAAATTAAAATGCTCCAAGTCCTTACTGACGTATTTCTAAAATAGAAACATTAAGAATCAAGGGCAGGTAACGTTACTTTCTAATCTATTTCTTTCATTTCCAGATATTTTATTTCTATTTTTAATTAGACATCGTATAAGTTTTCAATGTTTTTGGGGAAAAATTATGATGGTAAAAAGGACTTTACGATTAAAATGCCATACATGGTTATGGGATAGACTACCCTTGACCACGGCCGCTGGCAAGTGTTCGAAATAAGTAATTTAAAAATGTAAAATAAGTGATAAAATCCGATACAAAAGTCCTATTCAATGATGTATAGTATTCGCGTAAACAAAAGAATTAATTTATGATGGTAAATTATAATGCGTGCACATCACACTAAAAACTTACAATAGTCAACTGACAAATGTATTCACAATATTTATTTCAGCAAACGTCAAATAAGGAAAAAATATCTTGTTAAGCCAAAAGTAACATTCTAACGAGACACATAGAAAATGGAACACATCATCAGTTGCGGTCAGTTACAAGTACACTAATAAATCTGTTACGGAATAGGCCAAATTCTTACTATAACTATAAAACTTTTATCGTCTGCCCAAGTTGTTTTATCTCCATAAAAGTAGATCTCCAGTCTTCTCTCAAGAGAGACGATCTCTCTGCAATTTTATGGTATTACGTCCGTCTTCTTATGTTTCGGAAATTTTACCTATTAACATCAAAACATTATGTAACTTTGTTTTTAAATGTAAGATCACGCAAAGAAAAACAACGCTCACCACCTAGATTGTAATTATTCTTAAAATTACATATTTTCAAAATTATTTGCATATAATTAAGTTAGTTACAAATTTTATGTTTTATTTCGTAATATGCAAACCACAGAACGCTTATTCCAGGCGACAAATTTGATCTAAAACTTTAGAACTTGAGAAGCGACAAGTTTGTGGTCAAACTCTAGTAATATATATTGTATAAATGTTATGAGATTCTCGATGTTCGTAGCAAAGTTATGTATTCAGGAAGGCTCTTACTGCCTAGTTTAATTTTACATTCAAGAGTAAATGACGTCCCTTGTGTTATGTTATAGGGAATTAATGTCATGTTATTTCGCTAGCTAACGCTACGTAAAAACTTTTTGTTAATGCATTTATATTATTTCTATTAAGGATAAATTTTTAATATTTACGTGTGTGTAGTCAAAGTTCAAATTGGATTATTGTCGTTTATTAAATGTTTAATGGTGTTATTTTAATATAATTGTCAAATATAACAAAAACCGTTATTATTTTAAATTATTAAACACAAATGAAGAAGACAAAATTAAATAAGTTTGTAACAATTAGGATAGATATACTCGTAATACTGCCGTAATGAATTTTAATAGAAGTTATAAAATCTTAATTGTATGTTAACTTACATTAGTTAAAGTTTGAATATAGATACAAAACAACTAATATATAACTTGTATATAATAATTGTTTTAATACTTTAAACTGAATAATAAGTATCGTATAACATAGGTATATAAAATCATCATCTTCTTTATTCCATAAAACTCACCCGCCATATTGCAGTGTTATGATCGACGATTACGCTATCTTCTTTGTATGCACAATATTATGCTCATTACTCTCTAGGCACAAAAATTTTATGGAATCACTATTAAAATACTAACAAAATGCTTCTTATTGTATTCATGGCCTCTGATTATCAAAAGTAAATTTTATCAATAAACGATTACTGAGAAATTGATTATTTTATCAAATTCTAGACAAGAATAATTTGTTGTTGAAGTTATTTTACTATAACCATAGTTTAATTATACGTCTTAAATTTATATATAAATAATGATATACCCTGGGTGATTAAGCTTTCCTTTTGTTTGTCAGGCTCTGCAGATTCTTTTCAGTGTCATATGTTTACTGAAAAACGTATTAATTAAAGAAAAAAATCGAAATTAAGGCTTTCAATTACTTTTTACATTATGAATTACGTTTGAGGTAATGACACTGCTCGTAAATATCTACACGTAATTATATATGTTGCAAATTTTATGTGGCGAAAACAACATGATGATGCCAAAAGAGCTTTTGCACTTTCATATATTACACACTCCAAATTTCAAATATTAACTTTTTAAAATTGTTTTGATGGCTCTAGTACAGTATTGTAGCCATTATTGATAAAATGAAGTATTTTATCGTCATTATCACCAACATCCTTTAACAGCCTACTACTGGACACAGGTTTTTTTAATAAACGTTTAGACGCCCGAGTCCATGCTTCAACCTGAACCAACAAGTACAGAGATCGGCATCTTATCTGGCAGGGGGTCACACTTATTAAATATAAGTGGCTTATTTCAATTGTGTTAACTTTAAAGATATTTTAATTTTTTAAAGGAACTGCCTCCCTAGCCTAGTAGTATGGGCGTGCTTTAGAAACCGGAGGTCGTGGGTTCGAATCCTGAGGGAAGCAACAAATTTTCATTGTTGTTTCCTAGTTGGTTAGGCAATTTGGGCGATCACCCAATTGTCTGAAAAGTAAGATGATCCATGCGTCGGATGGGCATGTAAAAGTCGGTCCACCCACCAACCCGCATTGGACCAGCGTGGTGGGATACGGTCCAAACCCCTAATGGATATGGGTGTATTAGGGAGGCCTATGTCCAACAGTGGACTAACAAAGGCTGATGATGATGATGATGATGATGATGATGAAGGCACTTTCGAATCTCTTTCTAAAACTTTTTAGAAATGCCTAATTATTAGCTTTGTAAAGATATTTCAATCCTAAAAAGTACTAAAGTAATAAGGTAAAAGTCATAGAAGAACGTTTTTTTTATGGCATACGCAGGCAGACAAGCAGTCGGGCCACTTGATGGGAAGTGGTCACCGACGCCCATAGACATTAGCAATACCAGTGGTAGTCGCTAACGCGCTGCCTACCGTGAGACATAGAGTGCTAAGTCTCGTTTACCCAGTAAATACGCTGGCTACGGTGCCCTTCAAACCAGAAAACAGCAGTGTTTTCACACCTGCTTCGCGGCAGAAATAGGCACCGCGGTGGTACCCACCCCGATGGTCTCGTGTAAACAGGGACCCTACCATCGGTTAATGTTACACAAAATTACATAACTATCTGAGACAATAAATAGAGAAGTGGTAAATTAAAAACTTTAAATGTAAATTTAATATATTGGAACAGAATTTTAATATGCAAATTATTAACACTAGATTTACGGAACCAGTCATTTTGTCTAGTTTTACTAGGAAATTTACGTTAAAAAAAAGCCAAAAAAAATTTAGTGTTAAATATATGTGGAAGGAAAAACCATAAAAACTGAAAGTGCCCCAAAAAACTAAAAAATACTTCTAGGTTAATTATCTAATTATAATTAACCTCATGTGGAGCGTCGTTCAAAATGGTAACAAAACCAAAACGGCTGCGTTGACGTTACAAATGTATGATAAACAGGAAAGCCACAACAGAACAAAGAGTTAAGTTACTCTACCGGAACATTAACGTGTTATGGTTTAAAAAGTTATATTCGATTGTTAATTTTATCTTTTAATAATGTAATATTAAAAGAGAAAATTAAATACTGTAAAGAAAAGGCATAACATTTTTTACAGGGGTGTAAGGGGCTCCAAAGCGGTGTAAGGGGCTCCAAACAAGATCTTCGGAACCCGAGCCAACCTCACCTGCACGTGGTGCACCCTGCCGAACAAGGGACGAGGCTCTGTCGAACCACCCACCAACCCGCATTGGACCAGCGTGGTGGAATACGGTCCAAAACCCCCCTAATGGTTAGACGAAAAACGCCCCGGCCCCCAGTTCGCGGTTGCCTTGTTATTCCTGGCCAAGGCGGCGGCCACGGTAACGGCAGAGCGGGGGGTGCTAAGAATCCCCGGGAGTACGTAGGCCGCCAAAACCAACTGACCATCGTAATATACAATGAACGCACGTTATGTTTTCTTTCTATGGACATAAAATATGTCACAAACGAAGTCATTAATTTATGATACAAAATGTAATATTGTGCGACTGCTACCAACCAACTTGCTTTTAATATAACTTGAATAGATTAAAAAATATGTTATTAACGTCTAAAACATTGAACCAATTGCAATAAAATTTGGTGCATACTTAGAATCAATTCCGAGAAAGCACATAGACTAATATTATTTAATATTACGATAAAAGTAGTTGAAAGAGGTGAAAAAGTCATTTAGTCAGTCGTTGTTGAACATAAAACGATGAACTTTTCTTTCTAGATATTTGAAACGAGTCATGTGTTTTTTAGCAGTTTGGCAGTATCAAACTGTACAGGGATGATCTACGGGTTGAAATAGGGGCGAAAGTCAATGTGCCATTTCGTTATCACCGAAGCTAAAACCATGAAACTTTGTGTCTTATGATAGACACATAGGCTTAATAATTTATTTACATTACTATTAACAGTATATTTGATTACACCTCATGGACAATCCTCCTATTCCACGCGGACAAAGTCGCAAGTAACAGCTACAGCAACAAAAAAACAAAACTAAACTTTTTAAAAGAACAAGAATCATCGTCTGTGTCACCAATAATATGAGGGGTGTATATTGTTTAATAGTAATTTGAAAAAAAAAAAGTACTATGTGTTAATATAATAAGACACATCAAATATTGAAGAGCGCAGAGATTAGCAAAACACGATCCAGTTAATATTTTACATTAAAAGTCTACACCAAACACCATTTCAGTAATATGAGGCCTAAGCAAATTGAATAGAGACAAGAGATAAAGTCTACTAAGACTTAGCCCAAACCTTACATTTATAAAATCACAAACAAAGCAACTAGATTACTTATTCACAAAGCTGGCTTACGTTAACAAAGACTGATTATCTGGAGATATTTATTGCTATTACACTCCTTTAGCTTAAAGAAACAACTGGACACAACTGATACCACAGAGGAAAATTTTAAGACAACATGTTGTTATGAAAATAAATGAAAGTTTAGTTTCTTAGAAACACAATAAAATTAATTTAGTTACACAGTACACGCCCATCTGACGCGTGGCACATTCTAGTGTAGACAAGTGGGAGATCAGCCTAAATTTTCATAACCAACCAGAAAACAAAGAAAAATACAAAGCTGTTTCTGCGGGATTCGAACCCACTACATCCGGTTTTATAAACCAATTTATCATTGTAATAAATATTTTTGCTTGCTTCAACTAACGCGACATGTAATTCGGCGGCATATTATCAACGAAAATAAATTGGTGGATTAATTAATTTTGTCTTGATTTTAATTTTAAGCCACTTTTACAAACTAATTTTATGGAGGAAATTAAGAACATTAAGAAAAATTACATTTCGTTTTTGATTATAGCAGTAATGAATAAATAAAGTTGAAGTAGAATTACGTAAACACCTTTGCAGATATAAAAGCAAATATTAAAATTTATATAAAAATGCTCCACCAATTTTTCTATTTGCTAACGTCAACTAAGTCAAGTCACACCATCAGTAACATAGGTTCGGATTTTCTAGTATTACAAAACTAGTTTTTAACTATGTATCAGTACTTTTCAGGCTTTTTAGATTGAACCTATAATGCATACTTAAATTCCTGCTATAGGAAGTTCATTCAATAATAAAGTCATACTGTTCTTTAAGAAATCATTTTATATTAAACGGTTTTATTTAGCTCGACCCGTACGGAATTTATTTGTTTGTTTATTTGGGTCAAAATTAGGAATAGATATTTAAGCACCTTCCCGTTGTCCGTTGAAATATGGTACACACATTTAATTAATATGACAATACTAATGTAAGATGACAATAATAATATTATAAAATCAATAACATTATAAATCTAAAATGGCCGCCAATACAAAATGGCGGATTGCATATTTTTTCTTAACTCCCTCAATATATTGGAAGCCGTTCCAATATAGCAGACTAGGTACATATTTTTCCCCAACCACCACAATATGGGCATCAAACTACTGTTATCATATCGAAATTTCAAACTCAAGATGGACGCTGTTACAAAATGGCGTATTAGTAATAGTATTTGTCATAGTTCAAAACTGTGAACCTGAAAGAATTGAAATTCCAAATGTTTTCATTAGTATTAATGACGTTGCTAGAATTATTCGGGCTTCGTGGTATAAAGGTGACCACAGCGTTTTCATTTCGGGATTTGCCAGCGTGTAATGTACTGCAATGTCATTAGCAAATATAGTAAGGGCTACAATTCTAAACCCTAGATGTTAAATATACATAAAGAAATTAAATACATTGTTTATATCTCCATTATCTTATTAATGAAGATGATCCATGCGTCGGTTGGGCATGTAAAAAGTCGGTCTACCCAGCAACCCGCATTGGACCAGCGTGGTGGGATACGGTCCATAAACCCCCTAATGGATAGGGGTGTATTAGGGGAGGCTTATGTCCAGCAGTGGATTATCACAGACCAATGATGATGAATATCAAAATCGGTAGGTGCAGTCGATAATTAAATTACTAATTTGAAAATTCATGGATATGTCTAATAGTAAAAATAAAACAAAAAATAAAACAGAAAACCGTATATAAACATTTAACATTGCTGTCGTTTGCAATTCGTTTATTTCGTTGTACGTTGCACGTTTGTCTTTACGAGTGCAGTAATATTTTGTTGGAAAAGGTAGGTACTAAATCTACTGAAACCCATATAGATTTAGTCTGACCGCTATATTTTAGAGAACATTTTCAGTATACGGTTACTAGCAATAGTGAAGCTTGTTTTATGTTCTGAACGTTATCGTTAAAGGAAAAATAACAAACTCACAGTCGAATGTCTGGAGAATGAAATATAGAAAGCATTACACTTTTTATTGATTGTCGCTTAATTTACCACCGACTTGAAAATTAAAGCCTGATCTGACTTTAGTGGAAGCGGCGAAAGAAACTCAGCGGGACTCTTAACATTTGTTTTTAGAGGCGGTAGGTTCCTTTTTACAAAATACTGCCTGGGGTACAAAGTACCTCCGAGGTGCCTTTTTCTGTCGCAGTAGTGTGTAAAAACAACCGTCTTCCACTTTGAAGGGTGCCGTTTCCAGTGTAATAACTGGTAAACGGGACATAACATCTCATATCCAGGCGGTGGTACTACTTCAGTGAATTTGTGGCTGCATTTCTTATGGGCGTATCACTCAGCATTATTTCAAAACGCCCTGCTCGACTAATCGCTTTTATCAATAAAAAAATATAAATTATGCAAGTTGTGTTATTTTTTCTTTAACTGAAAACTTAGGTATTAATATCTGTTGCGAATGAAAGAACTTTGTTAACTCTAAAAAACGAAAACTAAATTTAAAAAATGATAACTAACAAAACAGGTCTTACTGATTCAGATACTTCAACAATTAGGTTAATATATTTCAGAAAATAGTTCCACTGGACGTAACTCTTTGCTCAATGCTAAAAATAACTAAATTTCAAGTTCTTACGATTGAGGACTTATTTAGTTTTCAGTGTCAATAACTTCAACTTTCACATTATTTTATAAACACTAGCTGACCCGGCGAACTTTGTTCCCTTAATGTCATTAAATAAGCAGGTTTTTTATTGGAAAAAATACAAAAAAATTGAATAACTACATTAATCATTCATTATTATTTCTGTATTTTAGTACATAGGTTGCTATTCTTTTAAGGACCTTGTGATACACGACATTTTTGTTGTATTATCAGGCGCAAAACAAACAACGCAGATGGTCTTCCGACCCGTGAAAATGCCACGTATAATTGACCATGGGAAAACATGAATGTTCTAGATTTAAACCACAAATTTTTAAGGATTGGCCTGTGATTTGTTGATGGTCATGGCAAATGCTAGACGTATCGGAAATCGAAGTCTTTTAAATTCAAACGGCATATCAGTTGGGATCATTGGGATCCTCGGAATGAGAACTTCCTCAGCTTTGAATTTTCCTATCATTATCGCAGCGTAAATTACATTGTTCATCAATTTACTAACCACCAAAGGCGTACCGTTGCACAGTTTTGGTTGGTTTATGTTTCAAGCATGCATTACTACGGAGCCAACCTTTAAGGCGTAAATTGTGCGGTGGTAAGCCAGGCACGTCCAAAGAGTTTAAAAATTCAATTGGATAGTTGGTGACTTCATCTTCATTTCTGACGCAGTCAATAGATTTGAATGATGCATTGTTCCAGTGATCTTATTTTGAATTATGAGTTCAGTTCATCTACAATTTAGACCGAAATCTTCAGCATTGTGTATCTTAGCAACGTAACTCTCATGTTTGTTGTGAAGTTGCAGCTTCTTCACATGAGACAATAGATGTTGTGATAAGAGTTTATTTCGTCGGCGACGTAGATCTAGGAATTTCTTGAGCAGTCATGGCGAAATCGCTCGACAATGAAAGTCATTGCTCCTCAAAAACATCTCAGTCATTGTCATAAATCTTTAATGATTCCAGTTAAGTGCATCTAATGCACGTTTATCTCATGTGCGTTCGTCAATGATGATTTTCGATGCACGCTAAAACTTTGGCCATTGCTGAGTGTTTTGCAATATTACGTTGGTTCTTCAATAGTTTAAAGATTTAACGGTAATTTAGAACTCTAAGAGCCGTATTCGGCATCGCTTCTAACGATATGCTGCTATGTCCAAAAGTTAAAGAACTCAACTTCGCTATGTTGGATCTCGCCCGTACCAGTTCAAACTAATGACATGAAATGTCTTGCCAGTTCTACAGGGCATCTAGGAAATATAAACCACCATTTTCATCATCGTTGCCTAATCATTAAGATTATCATAAACTTCCTTTTGTTGGGTATTTCAAAGCGAGATGCACATTCATTTGAACTGACTAAATCTAGCATATTGGTGATCATATTCACGTTCCCAGAATTCAATTCTCAATTAAATGCGTCATTCATCTATCACGTTTGGCGCTGGCGTTACGAACCGATTAATGAATTTACGCAGATGAGGCTAAACACTGCCTCGTCAGCCTAGTGGTATGCAGATCAGTGTGCTTTAGAAACCGGAGGTCGTGGGTTCGAATCCTGGAGACTCAACAAATTTTACATTGTTGTTTCCTGAGTTAGCAAGCAACGTTTGGTCGATCGCCCACAGTTGTCTGAAAATAAGATGAATCTCAGTCGTCGGATGGGCAATATAAAACATCATCCGTCCTCTCTACAGTACTCACTGGACCAGCGTGGTGGTTACGGTCAAAGCTAATGGATAGGGGTGTATTAGTAGGACCTATGTTCCAGCAGTGGACTAACAAATGGCTGATGATTGTGATGTGAGTAACACATATCTTCGATCAAAGTAAAGCACGATTGAGTATCTCCTCATTCATCTCAATATGCGTGATTTCTGAACGATCGACTTTGAATGCTAAATTATCTTCTGATTACTATCCTTGTATTTGTGCACAGGTTACATGCGTTTGATGGAAAATGTCAAATTATGATAGCGAATAATGTGCGTACCTACGACTTGGAGATGCGAGGATAATGGACTTCAGCGATTGTGCTATCCCAATGAGTATCGGTTTCTAATGAAGTTCAATTCTTCACATGAGCACGATATGTTGGAAATATTACACCATTATAACTGATTCAGCTAGTGTCTCAAATGTAAGTTGAGCCTCCCATTTGACCAGCAACAACCGAAATAGAAACATTCATCATTCTTTGGAATGAACTGTATACATACGACCTAAGAGCATCAGTAGAACGCACATTTCGATCCCAGGAACGCAAGTACCTTGTCTTCCGTCTTTGAAAATTTTGGATTAAACATTCCAAGTCAGTAATCAATGATGGCATCTTCGAGTAGAACAAACGTTCATAGCAAACTGATCTCTTTGGTGATTGCAAAAACTGTCAATGTAGTAGTTGGAGGTGTTTCAGCACGTTGACGCAGCATTCTAAGCCGTGAAATATACTCGTTGACCATTCTCAGAATCACGCATAAATGATATAAAGTGGATGACGTTCGTGGATGGGAAATGCAATATACACTCAAATCGTCATTACAGTTTCACAACGATCGCACTGATAGTGTGAAATTCCATCGTTGGTATTCCAGGATTGCAGTCCAAAACGCCATATCACTGCTTGTGACATATTTGCAAATATATATTTATGGACTTCACTCGTTGCAGACTTCAACGTTGCAATGTTCTTGAACATTTAGAAATAAGTGGCAAAATGAGACATCCACTGTTATTGACAACGAAATCCATTCTTTGCACTTTCGTTGTGACAGTTCGACTGTTGTCAGTCGTGATCGAACGCCAGATACAGCGGATACCATCACGTTGCCATGACAGTCTCCATTTAATTTCCTGGATATCGTTTGAAGCACTTTCCGATCGACCGCGCGAACCCACGTCGACAGCCCCTGTAATTCGTGTATGTAAGACTCACGACCATGCAAGGTGATTCGGGATTGATGGCACCAACGGTCCATGAATCATAATAGGAACAACATCATGTAGGTCTGGATCGACTTCATGATGAGGAATCTCGGCACATATGATATCATCTATTTGGTCAGGCTGAATTCTTTCCACTAACCAAATAAGAATGTGTGCGTGCGGCAGGCCTCGCTTTGCCATTCGATTGAATACATCCAGCATCGAGTATCTCCAAAGACGCGTTGTTTAACAATAAAGTTCATCAGGGACCGAATTTTTTTGCCTGAATATCACGACATCACACGTCAGTCTATCATTTGATGTTTGTCGAGGAAGCAGCAATTGAGTAATTTCGATCCATTTTGGATTACAGGTAGAGATCGAGGCCGACCGTAATGACGAACATATGTCATTGCATCTAGTGCATATTCATGCATATGACGTGGACTACCAGTGTATGTCGCCGGCAGAGTAGTTAATCGACCAATATTAGCTGCATTTCCTTCAGTACTGACTGCATCACGTAAATGGATGTACTCCTCGGAACGCAGTTTGGCCTGGTTCAACCTAATAAATGTTAATCGTTCTGTTTCTATTTTTACATACATGTCAATGCAATACTGCTGAAAGAATCGACGAAACCGCAGCAAATAATTGTCAGCATTTTGACGAATCATCAAATGATATGCGTAATAATTCATTGCGCCAACTTTCTTTGTAGTTTCTTCACCCTAAATTAAAAATTTCTAATTAACCATTTCTAAGGCAAAAATACAGGCATTAACCATTTTTTGGATAAGCATTATTTTAAATCAGTGTCTTTCACAAATAAATGAAAAGAATTATGATACTGATATGACTCACCATTCAATGGATTTTTCATTTTAATATTAAAATAATATCCATCTTCTCCTTGTCATAACATCAGCGGGTATTGCAATGTTATGACACACACTTGATCGATGAGTTTCAGATATTTGTTGCAGTCGCCCAGTATCGCGACATGTAAGCACAATATCGCGTTTTTCCAATTGTTCACCAACAAACAGGATGGCAACTTCGTCTACTGTTGGAGCATTAAATGCCCTTTCGTGTGTTCCAGATGGTCGTTTAACTGCAAGTCTTGAAAAATTGCTCGCTTCTTTCTTGCATTAATCTCTGGGTGTCAATCAAGTTGTTCTTCCATATTGCCCATGAAATATATTTGTAAAAAATTATTCTGTGTATCTTGGAAAGGTAGTAATGATCCAATTCTATGATGAGTCTGTTCTTGTATCTACAAAATAAAAACCAGACAGTATTAACTGGGTTATAAACACTTTTTCGGTGGGAGAGTAGAGATAGGTACCAATAGATAAAGTGAGTTATTTTTAACTACATTGTATATAAGTACAAAAATAAATACCTTAAATGTCAGATCAAAATCCCCGTTCTTCGATAATATCTGCCCCAAATGACGTCATCTGTAAACAACCATTGTATTTTCGAGTATTTGCAAGAAAGTGGCGTGATTCTTGCGTTTAGCTACAAAGCAATGAATACAATGGCTCAGGTGGCGGAGTCAACAATAGCAATTTCACTTTACCATTAAGGCAGCATAATCCAGGCGTTTCTCCGGAAAGCTTTAATGTACCACAATATTCGCAAACTACGTCCATTTGCCTAATGCAAACGCTTGGATACAAACTGTAATCTTTGCTGCAATCGTATTGAAACGTTGCTCTATTCAAATCAGCACTTGATAAATATCTTGTTCTGCGTCGCAAATTATCTATTTGTTGACCTCTGTTGTTCGCTCGACGATTCTGCGTTGCCAACCGAGCTGTTTCACGGGCTGCTTCACTTTGCTCTCGTGATTGAGAAGCACGAAGTCGAGCCATACCATCGCGGCGCTGTTCACGTACAATTTCTTGTTCTTTTTTAGTCCTTTCATTTGCAGTATTTTGTACTCTTTTTGCGTTAGCGGCTTTGTCGGAAAGATTTGATCGTCTTAGTCGCGGCATTATTAATTAAACTTCACTTTACTTCAATACACTTGTTAATTATTTATTTAATAGAAATAGTTTTAACATTGATTTCTTACAAATATATAAAATATAATAAAATATATAAAATAATAAAACAAATATTCTTACAAATCGACATCCATACGTCATTACATAGCTGTCATTTGCGTTTTCTTATTCCAAGTCTGATTCTTTTGTTATACCACGTTTTATAGTGACTGACGTTTCATGTCAAGTCACAGGAACCTCGTCGAACGAGGATAAAAAGTATCCTATGTCCGTCTCCTGGCTCTAAGCTACCTCCCTAACAGTTTTCAGCCAAATCTGTTTTTCCGTTCTTGAGTTATAAGTGGTGTAACTCACACTTTCTTTTATATATATAGATAAAGTAGTTAAGGTAGAATAATGAAAATGTAAAAAATATATTGACGTAAATTTGAAAAATGTCTTTAACTTGGAAGAAGAAGAAGAAAGATAATGCTGAAACAAAATAATTTATGGGCTAAAATCTAATTTCACACCATATTGTCGCGATGTAAGCTATTCTCTTAAGACAAAAACATGTGATTAAATTTAGTCACGTCTATCCATTGTCGTTACATTTTCAATAAGTCGTTGTAAATTAGGGGAATAATTCAACTTGCACGGAATGTAAATGGGATAATAATCGTACAGAATATAAATTTATAATGAACTCTCTTTTATACAGTAATTTTGAGGAAAGTGTACCTTTTCAAAGAAATAAGGTACTTAATGCGAAGCCTTTGTTATTTTGACGACTTTCCAAAGACGGAGGTACCCGATTCGGCGAGTACGTTTCTATACATATGAAATTCGTATTTTTTTTTAATTATCGGGAAAATTTGAACCAAAAACTATTTGCAGGATTCACAAACATTTAAGAAAATGATATAAAAACTGTTTGTAGCTCGTCCCGCCGACAGAAGAGCGATTTGGAATTTAATCTCCAGTGATATATTGTCGAATAATACTTCCAATATTCTAATTTCCGTCTCCTAAAGATACCTTTTTTGCGTAATCCCTTTGACCTATACGGTTGGATACATAGATAAGGTAAATTATTGAATATTATATGTTTTTAAGAGCAAATATAAGATATTTCCAATGTTCTTTTATCTAATATCAAACATCATAATAAAGTAACAACTTTCCTTGTACGAAATTGCGTTGCGTTTTTTCACACATGCAATTTGACTCTGTGATAACTTTGACGTATTCAAATAAATTGTCGTCTATGACTATGAATAACTTTATGTAAACTTAAACTGTATTATGTGAAATAAGCTTTGAATGATTCTGATTCTGCCTGATTGCAATTTTTAAAAATGTTTTACATTAAATGCTTATTGAGCGTTATTCTCTAAAATATAGATAAACATTATCACAGACTTCATTGAACAATAATTCAAGTTGTACAATTATTAAAACATACTTTATGTCTATCCTTTATGGTTTTGACAGCATTTGAATTTAATCACATGGGGTGATTTTTGACGTCATAATTTTCTTTATTTCTTATATATATATATATATATATATATAAGTACTTATTACAAATTATAAAAATAGAACTAAATGAGCTCTAACCTGTCATTTAAAACAAGAATAGAACATAATCAGAGCAACAATGTAACATACAATCAAAGAAAAACATACGCTCTGAATTAATTCAGCCCTTCTTCTTACGGAAAGTCGGTCAAAAATTACACATTATTACACTATTTTGTTACCCAAAAATAATATTATTAATTCTTGAATCAATTGACTTTGTCTATGAAATAGGCCTATCGTATTTATCTAGTGGAGCCTGAATGGAGGTTGAAAAGTCTTGTAAAATTTAATAATACTCTTTAAGTAATTGAATGCTTTAAATGTTACATAATAAAAAAATAAAAATGAAACATTTTAAATGCACATTATAAACAAGGCCTGTACCGGGTTTATATAAAATAGTAAATGTTTTGGTGGAACTATGTCATTGATTATATAAATTGGTATGTCTATCTATTTCAATAAACACCTTATATAAGAATAAAGCAAATACATCCTCAAAATTATTTTCAGTCAAAATTCTTTCAGGTGATACCTTCACACAATACGGAAGTTAAATGGTCGCAAATTGCGTTGTAGGCGTGTTTTTATCAAATCCGACCCGACCCTAAAGTTGTTTGTCATAAAATTATGTTTTACCATCCTTATCTCGAGAAGTATGCTACGCTTTTTTATCTTTATATATTCGTTTGTTTGGTGCTGTTATTTAAATATGCTTTTATATTTTTAAGATTAAAGCAAACGTAATTCAACTCGTACCGATTTTCAGCACGAATTATTTTTTATCCATTCCATTCTTCTTTGGAATGGATTACCCTTGGAAATCCTCTCAATTGCTCCAAAATATCTGATTGAATTCACGACTGATTTAAATTATTGATTTCTTTCGAATTTCGTGGATTCAAATTAGTATGTATTATATATTAGTTTATGTTTGCATGTTTTTTCCACTTTGAAAACTTACAGTTAACGTGAACATCATAATCAATACAACAAAAATAGTGAGGGTCAATTACAAGTTTACACATATAACTTTACGACATAATATATTTTTTTTTAGAAATTAACATTAAGGTACAAAAACTTAAAAAACAGCACCCTTGCACTTAAGAAATCTATAACATAGTATTATTTGAAAAACGCAGTTACCAGCGCTTGAGGCAATTTGCTGCTAAAATATTTGCCAACAGAATCTCATTTATATTAAGATTTCGTTAAGCTCTCCAAATTTATAATGAAGCAAGCGAAGATTCCTCTTTGAATAATTAGATCTCAGATACTTAATCAGCGTTAAATATTCTAAGCGTCGGTCACTGTTTAATGTTTTCCTCAAATGAATTTGACATTATCACCGTATGTATTACTCCTAACAGGAATATAGTATATATATTTATATTTAGTAAATTTATATATAAAAAAAGGGAGATTATGGATATCAAGAATCGGTCAAACTCTTTAAATAATATAATAATTAGATCTCAGATACTTAATCAGCGTAAAATATTCTATGCGTCAGATAGCATTTAATGTTTTCCTGATATAAATTCAGGATAAGCTGCCGTTTAGCCGTATGGGCCTCAATCGATTTGAACTTTGGTACACCTATGAACTTTGATCGGTACATTGAAGAATATCTTGCTCAAAATGCCCGCAAATTATATGTTATAGGTTAAGTTAGAGGTATCTTTGATTTATTGATTGTAATTGTGTTGTCCGCATAAAAGGTTTTGTTAATATGCAGTTTTTATTATTAAGATGTTAACCACAATATGTAAATTGATATTCATTTAATGTATTTCTTAATCACAATTAAACACCGGATATTATTTTATTATGACTTTAAAAGAGTACGAGTAAAGTGTCTATAGTTATGCCAATTTAGACTCCGAATAGTTATGAACATTGTAACCTATGGCAACGAAGTGACGTCATAGATATAGGGTTCTTATCGATGAATTGTCAACGATTTGTCGATCACTGAGTGATATTCAACTAATAACGACGCCATACGTACGACGTCGCTTCGTTGCTATGGGTTACTTTGTTGTGCTTAATTCCAAGTATTATTTGGAATTATTATAGTTACACTAGCTTAAAGTTGTTTAATTTTGACTTATCATGTTCTTTTTAAAGGTTTTTATTATAAGGTGATAACACAGCCTGGTAGTGGAATGCTCGCTCCAAATTTTGTTTCAATGATGCATAATATGTCATGCCTTCAAATTGTTTATATTTTATCAAAAGATGACACAAAAAATAGCCCATTGAGTTACTTGCGCCGGTTCTTCATGGTAGAGGCGTCCTATTCCAAACCGGTGGTAGCGTGTTTGACATTCAATAAGCAAGTGTAAACTTCCATATTGAATAAAGATATTTGAATTTTGAATTTTCTTGAATCTAAAAGAAAGTTCCAAGTAAATGCGATTCAAAGTACTCCATGTGTAAACACGATAGCGTTCAAGCCAAGAGTTATTGAATTAAGCTTATAGGCGTCTCAGCGATTGCTAATATACCCTACATCTCACTAACGACAAAGCCATTAACTTAGGTGTACGTGTCTAAGTACTTAATTTATCGATTGAATTTTAAAGGAACTATGTCTACTACATTGCTTGATTAATTAACACATTTGTAAACTTTCATTCGGTTGTAAGTCACATTGTCACATTGCATCACATTTGTAAGTTCTCACTGATTTTAAAACAATAATATATGTACTTGAACTGCCTCCGTAGCCTAGTGGTATGGGCGTGTGCTTTTGAAACCGGAGGTCGTGGGTTCGTGGGAGGACTCAACAAATTTTCATTTTTGTTTCCTGGTTGGTTAGAGCAATTATGGCCGATAACCCAATTTTCTGAAAAGTAATATGATTCATCGTCGGATGGGCATGCAAAAAGTCGGACCCCGCATTGGACCAGCATGGTGGGATACGGTCCATAAACCCCCTAATGGATAGGGGTGTATTAGGGGAGCCCCTATGTCCAGCAGTGGACTATCACAGGCTGATGATGATGATGAAGATATGTACTTTAACTCATTATATATTAAGTGTAATGAACTATATTGAAGGCTCTTATATATTGAAAATCAAAAGTTTTGCTAAGTAAAGCAAAGATTATGTGTATAAATAAAACACTTTTTTAAATAAAAAGGCCCTGTTTTAACTCATTACCCTTTCAGTAATATTCTAGTTTATCTAAAAAAAAATATATTAACTCATTCGTTCACTGAGCTATCTTCATGCTACAGGCTCGTAACAGACAATAGATGAGAGAATCAGTCACAAGGAAATAGTAAATTGATTGATTTGACTAAACTAAATTTGGAGACTGAAATTGATTGAAACGAACATACTGAGGGCCCGCAGCGCTCAACCATAGATTTGTGATAATTTGGGAAAACATATAACTTACAATCAATATTATATCTAAGAATGTGACTAGCAGACATTAGTCTTTACAAAAATATTAATTAATATTAATGAAATGAAAAGAAACAATGATCACTTCCAATAGGCATGTAAAAAGTTGACTCCAGTAATGTTATCGGTAATATAATAAGATTGTAGTCTAGATTCCTGTTAGCCTTTAACAAATTTCATATATTGACAAACATGGTTTCTTGATCATAGTACACTGATTTTCAGATTACGTGAAAAGTATTTCATCTATTCATCATTTTCAATAATATAAAAGGCCGAGACATGTAAAGATTTATTCATAACCGAAAATCACAATTTTTTTCGATCATGAAATATTATGAGGCTTAAAAGCTTTCAATAGGTCCGATAACATTTTGTATCAACGACCATTATTCAACCAACTTCTTTAAATGTTTATACTAAGAAAATACGTATGTTTTTTATCTGTATGTTTGAATAAATGAAGCAGTGATTGGTTTAAGCAAAACTTTACTATATAAATGCTACCAACGCAGCCTTACTGATATTATACTGTTTCTATTATTGTTTTAGGAATAAAAAATGTGTTTAATAGTTATTCAGAGAAAGTATTAGTTGTAGTCATTATGTCGCCATAATGGTGTTTATTACTTTAAGCGATATTATCACTCAGTGTAATAAATATCTAGGAACAGAAATTTTACGTTCTCTTACATAACTCGGATAAATAAAAAGCTGAATAAATATGCGGTGCTAAAGGAATTTGCAATGCAAATGATTACCGTGAAACGTTTATGTTGCTAGTACTATCGGATTTCTGCTGGTACGTTATTGTAAAACGTGGTTGAAGGTTACAGCTCTACTTAAGTACCAAAAATAAGAATACCTTTTTTATATTCTGTATCTCCGTCGTATAAAAGAAAACACAATGCACTAAAAACACAAATATCTAGTTTTCTGTAAAAACTTTTCATAATACATTTTCCTAAACAATGCTAAGGCGCGTTTAACTAATGTAGAGCATATTATACACATTCAAAGAACCATGATGTAATTTTGTGAGTCTTCCAACAAAGAAGAATTTTACGTTATAATATCTTTAAAGTAAAAAAAATCGATTGTTTGTCCCCTAGATTATCATCCTCTGCTTTAAAGTAACTATTGTAGTTTTACTGGTTTCAATTAAAAACGATCCTAAGCAACCTTAATTAATACAGAGTGAAACATACTATTCATTTCAATAATTTGATTTTATGTCAAACTTATGATGACTGATAATATTATGAATTTTAAATTTTTGTCTAAAGCTACTATGATTTTATTTATGTTTATTATTCTTTATTCTAAATAACTTAGCAAAGATTGTTAATTAAAACCGGTTTTATATTAAGAAATTAAGATTGAGCATACTGTGTTCAGTACAGTATTTATTAAGTAATTAAATATTTAGTACAGGAAGTATTGCGTAAAATGGACCATGGATAAACCCGTATAATATAAATGGACAGGCAACAAAACAGCATAATTACATTCATGCTGCGTGATTAATGGGCAAGCCGTATTAATTACCATCAGGTGAACAGCCTGTTCGTTTCATATCCATAACACTTTTAACTTTACGTTTACTAAATTGTCAACAGGCCTAGATTATTAAGTAGATGTTTCAATTTTCACAAACAAAAGTGAAACACTTTCTACCGATTATGACCGTAGTAACTTTAATAGAAAGGTTACTTTAAGATTAATGAGAACAGTTATGACTGTATAAATGTGTATTATTTTAAACGCTTTCGATTTTAGGAAAAAAAGGCGCGTGTATTGTGAGTAATGCATTTTAGATAAGAATAATAAATAAAAAGTACGATATGTGTCCTAAAACCGTAGTAGATTTTATAGTTCATCACATTTATATAGATATTTGTGACATAGCATTTGCATAGGTATCAGTGGCGTTTATTGAAAAGGCAATAAGCCGTGGACTCATAGGGGCTGTTTATGAAGATCAAATTAATTATTTTGTTTAAAATGCAAGTAGCATTTTCTGTTTTCGAAAAAGTATTGGCATTAATATAACATAGAAGATAAAATTTTAATACAAATAGATTTTTGTAATCATTTTATGGTTAAAGATATGTATTACATTTAACCTTTTAAGCAAAAAAATTGTGTTAAATTTAGCAAAACGACGAATTTATTTCATTTACGTTAAGTATAAGAGAAAGTGGCCTCAAACACTTGTTCTACTTAACGTTTAAATTTATTAAGTTGAAGTATTTCTGTTCAGAAGTAGGTCAAGCATAGAGATGTCGTTGTGTGTTGCTCCTTAAACTCTTAACTTTTAGTAAAACAATAGAGTTTTTCTGAATAAGTAACGGTTCAGTTTTATTTTTGAGGAAGTGGGTATTTCCTATTTGTTGCATTGTTTAATTTTGAAATTAAATCTTTCATTTGTAATTAAATGTCTTATTATTAATCTCTTGAGTCCAGTCTTTCTCTAGACACACAGATAGACATTCTCCATACAGAAATACAATTTTTTTAGTCATTATTGCTTTCATGAAATAGTGTTCGTTAATTTAGGCATAATAAAGATGTTTTCACAGTTATTTATTCGAAACCAAAGAGTATTTATTTAAGTTGCAGATCTATAGTGCTAAGTGCAGAGATTCGAGCACAGTATTCAATCTTTTTCCCAGATTTTCATATTTACGGCATCTCCAACCTTTCGGAAAATCACCTCTTAGAAAGAGGGTAGTATAATGAAATCATTCGAGACCCAACTTTTTGATCGTGTTAGATATGCCATGGACGCGGCTCCATCGCAATTTATGCCTATTCAAACAACTCCACACTGAGACGAGGGGACATCCCAAATGAACCGTATGAAAAACAATATATGATGCTAATATTAAACTATATAATATAATATTATAATACGTTTCTTATTGTTTTCCTTTTTTATGATTTACTAGAGCAGTATTCTCTATATTATAAAATCCATCCACTCCTGTATGATCTTTGAAAGTATTGAGTATGGTATCTCATTCTTAATGGGATGATTTAATTGAAGTTTG